>JAEIFV010000709.1:0-163297 GCA_018904265.1 Lordiphosa collinella | reverse complement strand
GCGATTATCAAAATTAGTTAAAGTTGTGACATTATTGTCGATTCTATATTAAGACTGACAATTCTTGACAATTGACAATTCTCAAGATGCAAATGCGGTGAAGCGCGATGAAGACAGGAAAAGGAATTTTTCGGGCTGAGCTAACTGTGGTGAAGATTAAATAAAACTGAAAGGTTTGTCATTTGTTTGGCGACTTTAATAATGTTTAATTACAAATAAGTTGAGCTAGCTCGAGGTCGAAAAAAGTTGCGACCCAGCAAAACCATTGTTCGCAAAAAGCTGTTAACCATTTTTTGAATGCGACCCGCCTCAGTGAAAAACAGAAACAAACACAGCACAAACTGTCTCTCACTGAGCGGATCACTTTTTCTAGCACGTCATGTGTTTTCTGTTACTTGTATTCGGTTGAGCAAAACAAACTAGTCGGTCATCCGACAACCTCCGACAGCAACTGTTTTGAGCAAGCGCTCCCTAAGCAACTGTCTTCAAATGAGCAGAACACAATAAGTGTCTGCGATAAGTGTTTTTTGTTTTGTTTTTGTTTTGTGCGTTTAGTAGGCTGTATGTATGTGTGTTTTTAGAATGTACATAGTTATGGGAGTCTTCTGCCTTTGATTGCCGAATTTGACCTATTTTTTTTAAATCGTGAAAAGAAAATGCGTAAAGATTTTCTTAATCTGTTTTTTTGTATTTGGAAGGGCAGCTTAATATATCCAGAATTTTTTGTTTGATGTACAGCCCAGTATGCGACTGCCATAGCTGTATCATTCCTAAAGTCTTACGACGATCTCGCTTTTAGAGTAAGCTGAGTGAATCATTTTCAGATTTACACCTAGAATACATTTGTCCATTTTAGTGGCTTTAATGTTGTTCTTGATAGACTGCTCTTTAATTTGCACAAAACTCATTATATTTAGCGAGTTTATAGGGCTCATCGAAAGCGCACTATAAATCGGGTTCACAATCTCAAGAAACCCTTTCGCTGTCCAACACCAAAAATGGCCCGCCGTCTGTGGTGACAATTTTAACAATTGACGAAATAAATTCCTCTTCATACGAAATTTTTCTTTTTTTTACATTTTTTAGCAAGTCATTATTGATGTTGCAGAGTTTTGTCGCCTCAAATTTGTTATGTGCCTTTCAGTCAATTTTAGACCACATATGTTCCAAACTGACTTATTATTTGCAGAGTCAAATTTAAAATTTTTAATTTTGATTTGTTTCGTTGTGTCCGTAACCAAACTGTTTTTTTGCTGACACGCTAAGCGTTGAGAGTTTTTTGCGAGCTCTGAGCAAAACTCATTACTTATAAAACTAAAAAATTTTATTATATGTTTTTTTTCGCAATTTAATTGGCATTATTAGTAAGTTATAATAAGTTCGTCGAAGTTTATAAAACTAGCTGAAGGAAGCATATCCTACCCCATAAAATATGGTGATATGGGAAAACGCCCACGGACAAAAGGCCCATAACAAAATAAATCGTAGTAAGCATCGAAATTAAACTCAAAAATGTTATGGGCCTTATGTGTACATTAAATTCGGACATAAAACGAAATTTATGTCTCTTGCATATTCAAGAAGAGGAGCAGCTTTATAAGTTCAAAACTTCTTCATGAGAAATGGGGCGGCTTTTAAGAGAATGTGCAAGCCGAACGATGTCCCAAAATCGCCTGGCGGACGCACGACATATCATGTACAGTCTCTGGCAATCAGACCGATTGTGATGTAGCGAGTAGTGTGGAAAGTTAACTTCGGCTCGGCCGAAGTTTTGTATACCCTTCCAGTTTGTTTTTCTAAATAAGACTACTTTTCGGACCTTACTTTACTATTAGAGCTGTACTATATATAGTAGATGTCCGCTTTCGACCAAACTTAGTGCAATCATAGAAACGCATAACAAACTGTTAATTACGAAATTTGGAGGCGATTCCATTTAAAACAAAAATGTTTTTCTCACTAGAACTTCATTTTCGACCGATCATTCATACTGCAGCTATATGCTATAGTCATCCGATTTTGACAAAACTTTATAGAATTGAGAAAAAATATATAAAATAAATATATGCCTACGAAAGGCACGTTTCCATTAAAAACCAAAAAGTTTTTCTCAAAAGAACTAGTTTTTCGACCGATCGTTCCCATGACAGCTATTTGCTATAGTCTCCCAATTTTACCCAGATTTTGTAGAATCGTGTGGGAGCATATAAAACAAATATATGCCAATTGTGTGGACATTTCCATCGAAAACAAAATTTTTTATACCCTTGCAAAGGGTATTATAAAATTGTGCGGATGTCTGTAACGCATAAAAGGAAGCATCTCCGACCACATAAAGTATTTATATTCTTGATCAGCATGACGAGCTGAGTTGATTAAGCCCTGTCCGTCCGTCCGTCTGTCCGTCTGTCTGTTTCTATGCTATCTCCTCCGTCAGTTTTAAAGCTATCCTTACCAAACTTTGCACGAAGTCTTCTGGTACATATACGCTGCACATTTGTCGGAACCGGCCGGATCGGATGACTATAGCATATAGCTGCCATTGGAATGATCGGTCAAAAAACTAGTCTTTGTGAGAAAAACTTTTTTGTTTTTATTGGAAACGCCTCCAAAGTACGTATTTCTTAGTTTACTATCCTTTCCCATGATTTCACTAAGTTTGGTCGAAATCGGATGACTATAGCATATAGCTCCCATAGGAACGATCGGTCGAAAAACTAATTTTAGTGAGAAAAACTTTTTTGTTTTTAATGAAAACGTCCTTTTTATTGACATACACTTAATTTATATACTTTGGACACATTCCTACAAAGTTTAATCAAAATCGGATGACCATAGCATATAGCTGCAGTATGAATGATCGGTCGAAAAAGAAGTTCTAGTGAGAAAAACTTTTTGTTTTAAATGGTATCGCCTCTAAATTTCGCAATTAACAGTGTATTATGCTTTTCCATTATTTCACCAAGTTTAATCGAAATCAGACATCTTTATAGTATAGATCCCATAGTAATGTCCAAAAAGGAGTATTAGAAAGACTTTTTTGTTTTCAATGGAAGCTGCAAGGGTATAAACTTTCCCCTACTTTTCGTTTTAAAAAGGTTTGCTTGCTGGCTAGTGAAATGAAAAGTAATTGGCAAACTAAGCACTCATACAGTTGCCAAATGTACATTTAGTAAATTTTCCTTAATTGTGTGATAAATTTAGAAATTAATTATGTAATTTGTATTGCATTTAAGTCTATAACTAAATTAAAAATAATATTTTTGTTCAATGTCTCGAGAAATTGGCAGTGCCAGCCAAATCGAAACGTTAAACGTAGAAGTCAGCCTCTCTTATTTCCGAGTGTTCCATTTTTTGATTGTTTCGCTTGATTCTCCCGTGCCGATTTTGTTTGGCCCGTGATTTGCCAAAAGTAAAACGAAAGCAATTTCATTCGAATTGAAATAAAACCGCAAAAAAAAAAAAAAAAGAATTTTTGTTTTTTTATTTTTTTAAAAAAAAAAAGAGGAATTAAAAACATACTTTTTTTTATTAAAATTTGTAAAAAAAAAATTATCCTTAAAAAACCTTGGGGGGGATATATAAATTGGGTTGGGGGGTTTAGGGGGCGAGGAATTTTGGAAATTTTTAAACAGATTTTAATGCCTAGTTAGGCCATTATTGAGGAAAAAAAAAAAAATTTTTGTGTTAAAAAGCGAAAAAAATTATTTTTTTTTTTTAAAAATACGAAAAAAAGGGATTAGATCTTGGCTCCTGCAAATTTTAAATCGAATTATTCTATTAAATAAAACCTCATTAAACATTCTTAATAGCCTAGTTAAGGCCTTCGCTACTTTTCCCAGTGGCCTTTCAGGACTTCCGCTTCCGGCGATCTGCCACACATGTTGTCGGCACACTTTATGTGTCAGAAATTTTATTAGCTTCATCAAATGAGACAGTCAAAGACTAATATTTGCATTTAGCAGTTAATTACCAAATAAGCGGAAAATCCAACAACAACAAATAGAACAACAGATCTACTCGTCATAAACAGACGTCGCTTTTTCCACTAAAAATATCCACAAAAAAAATTACCAAATGGAAAAAATAGAAATCAAAAGACGCTTAGCAAATAAACAAGCACCACAATAAGAACTAGCAGCAACAGAAAAAAAATCCGAATATAAATTAGTATTGGAAAGTTGGCCCACTGGCCGCCTTGTTTGCGTGCGCCTTCCGAGAACGAAGCGTTTCAAAATATAAATAAAATTTTCGGCGGATCTTGGAGGTCAGACACAGGCGGCGCCCCCAAGGGAGAGAGTTTTAAAGGCAGATTAGGATTGCCAGAGAATTGATCACAGAGTTTTCGCACCTGTACAAGTCAGTTGTTGTTATTGTTGGCTGGCTATAGTAATTTTTGGTTCATTGCCAAAATGGTCGAACAGCAGCAACTACGAGCATCCCCGACTATGCAAAAAAATATACATACCTACGTAAATGTACATACTTATATGTAAGTCTTCATTGGGCTGCGTTCATGCGTGCGAGCAAATAATTTTTTATGCACATTCCCAAGAATTTATTTAGTTGCCTTTTTGGCCTCTTTGTTGCTGTTTATTGTTTTTCTGGGCCGTTGCCATTAATTACATTATGCTTTGGCGTCTAAATAAAACAACGAAATGTACTTACACCTGGCCAACGGGCCCTAAGAAAACAGAAATAACAGAGTCCAGTACAACAACCATAATATATCCCATAAATATCACACAAGAGCATAAATAGTTTGCACTTACGAGGGACGGAAGAAGATTTGATCACATGTGGCTCTACAGGTGGGATAATCTGGGAATCTAAAAAGGTTTGGTTGTGAAATATCTTGAGTTTCGAAGGGGTTTGCTTTAATCCAAATCATCACACATTACACATATTTAAAGATTCTCTTTCCACTTCCACTCTTTCATAATTTTAACTTTTGTGTCTCCCCACGTTCGATCTATGTCCGAGCTAACGTGCAATAAATCTGTCCTTTATTTGCAACAATTAATACGTTCAGAACAATTCGTTGTGTTCACCTGAGACTTCCGTTTGGCCCCACTGACTAACCCAAGGGATTTTTTGGGACTCACCTCTTGGCCTGCCCCACAGCGCCATGGCGTCACGCCAACGGGCCATTCGTTTTCCGAATTTGTTTGTTGCGCCTTTTTTTGTGCTTCTTCTAGATTTATGTCGAAAGAATTGCTAGCGCGATTCTCTAGCCGGTATTTCATGTTGCTGAGAAAATTATGCGAAGCAATTTTGAAGGCTTAATTGGTACAATTATAAATTATAATTGCAGACACCTCAGCTGATATATTACGGATCTATGTTTGTATATGGGTCGTAATTACCATATTTTCGGAATGATAAAATGATTTTTAATGTTTCGATTTTTCGATAATGTTTTGGGTAAATTGTTTTTTTTTTGCTAATCATGAAAATTGGTTCAATGAAAGATTAATGTCTTTTGCGTGAAAAGTTGTTGGTAAACATTTGGGAATTCCCAGATTCGATAAGATATTCACATTTTTACCTTTTTAAATTCTTCGAAATGGAATCTGAATATCTGAATCAGCTTAACTTGAATCAACACCACTTCGTTTTTAATGCGAATAAGGTTTTCATCGCTTATGATGTGTCAAAGAATGTGTACTTGTACAAAATTGCAATCATCTTATATCTTATATTGCATTCGTCTTATATTTCTTGGTGCACTTTTCGGCACCTGAATCGACCAATTATCGAAGAACTTTATTCAGCCTGTTTGAAGAATTTTCAAAGGTTATCATGAAGACTTAAAAGATGGCAATTGTGGACGGAAAAAACCTCTTTATCCTTAATAACCTAGTATCGGCCCGGGTCTTTGAACCTATTATAAGGTCTAAGGATCGGTTCGTAAACTGGTTTTGGTTCGAACCTAGGCTAATAACATATTCGGAGATGTCCCAGAAATCTCTTTCAAACTAATTCAAACCCAACCCTATTCTCGTAAAACCAGGGACTCTAACGGTTATAATTTTTAAGATATCAATTTTGAAAAACTATTATTTCTTGATTTTTATCAAAAAATTGAAAAAATAGCTCTTGTTTTTGATTTAAAAAATATAAATTACAAATAAGAATTACATCCCTGTAGTTCAGCTGGTGTCAAGGCACTACCAGGCCTAACGTTCTGATCATCACCGAGCGTCAGTCGCGTCGCACAGTGGGGCCTCTGCCCGAGCTGCCAAATTGACAAAAGAAGTTAACTTTTTCGATAAAGATATATTCAAAACTAACCGATTCGAACTTATTTGGAGATCTTAGAACAAATATGGGAGATATAGCTTCTCAAAGTGTTCCTTTTTTTCAAGTCTGCAAGGAAATGGGCAGGTTTGCAATAATCACAATGTTTCAAATTAAATTGTCTGTACCAAAGGTACATAGAGTATAATAAGTTTGTGCAAAAGTATGTAACAGCCAGAAGGAAGCATCTCCGACCCCATAAAGTATATATATTCTTGATCAGCATCAACAGCCGAGTCGATATAACCATGTCCGTCTGTCCGTCTGTCTGTCTGTCCGTATGAACGCACAGATCTCAGAGATGGTAAGAGATAGAGGTTTGACATGTATAGGACTTATGCTTCTTATACTTGCAGGCAGATTAAGTTTATTTTCAATTTGCAACACGCACCCTCCCGCCCCCGCAATTTGCGAATAACGTTATGTCCCCCACAGTTTTATAGATAGAAGGTTTGAACCCTCTAGACATATTTTCTAATGAAAATTTTTGTTCGATTTGCCAAAGGAATGGTAAAGATAGAATGGACGGTAGTAAAGATATGAGCAAACAAAAATTCAATATATCTGGGCTGCTCTTGGAAAAGAAAAACACATACATATGTGTGAAGATGTATGTATATATGAGCAACGACTACAAAAAAAAATAATAGCCAACAATTTTTTGGACAAATTTTTATTTAACGATTCATATTGGATCGTTCTGGGTGTGATGACCCCGCCCCCCAAAAAAAATTTCACCTTTAAATGAATTAAACCTGCAAATATATTGTCTGAGTAATTCCAACAACGAAATCCTATACAAAACCTAACAGCTATGGCTAGCTCATTAGATCCAATTGGATTCTTGCAGCTAACTGGGACGCTCTCATTTTCCCCTTCCCTTTCCCACATACACAATATTGAGAGAGAGAAATTAGAGATGGTCGCGGGACAAATGTATCGCCCGATTCCAATCTGACTACTAAGACGAGCGGCTAGTGTGCGCGACCGCTGAGCATGAGGTCGTGGGTTCTCGATCGCATGGAGTGTCGTGAGCCGAACTACAGGGATATTTATTCGAGCGGCTGAAGCGGTTAATCTTGATGTTGACGAAGACGCTCTTTACGATTAACTACTTTCTTTGGCGAAGATTATCCCCAAAGTCAAATATGAAATGGGTAAAAATTTTCGAAAGCTCTGCCGGATTTATCCAATTGCCTTTAATCGTTGAAAAAGTTTTATCGATCCCCATCAGCAATGCCTAAATGGAAAAAGATTTTTCAGTGATGAAGAATGCTTGGACCGATTTGAGGAATCGAATGAGAGTCGAACTGGTGAAGGCAAAGCTTCTGACAAAATTAATTTTCCATATGAGCTGCTCTTTTTTTGATACATTTGGAAAAAAAAATAAGTATGTGTTCATGTATGTAAGGTTTGGAAGGATCCAAGTTTATTGAAATAAAAGTAATGTTTTTGATTCAGGTACAGCAAGTGAATGATAGTTAAATTTACTCCATAGACTCGACGCTTTGAGCCTGCAACTGAGTCGAACGACTTTTAGACACAACCGACAACTTCGAGTGCCAGAAAACGACTTCTCACTTCAAGAGATAGCAAGCGACTGACCGCGTTCGCTCTGCCGCCGCCACACCAACTGTGATAGGTTGGCAGTCCTTTTGAGTGTGACCACCTCACATGTATGTAATTCAAATTTCATGAAGTATGAAAAAAAGGACAAGCTGAAATTTGGCACAGCGATATCTTTTAACTGCACGCTGTACATATGTCGGAAACGCGAAAATCGGTTGGTCACTTCTTGTAGCTGCCATACAAATTTTTATACACTTAAAAAGTGCATTATAATTTTGCCCAAAAGTTTGGAGCGCATAAAGGGAATCCTCTCCGACCACATAAAGTATATATATTCTTGATCAGCATGAAGTCGATTGAACTTTGTCCGTCCGTCTGTCTGTCTGTCCGTCTGTCCGTCCGTCCGTCCGACTGTCTGTTTCTACGCAAATTAGTGCATCAGTTTTGAAGCCATCGAGCTGAAATTTTGCACAGGGTCATCTTTTAGCTGCACACTGCACATATGTCGGAACCGCGAAAATGGGATGGTCACTTCTTGTAGCTATCATACAAATTTTTTTTTTAGTTTTTTTCAATTTCCCAATGACACCAGACATGAAGCTTATCATTTAAGTCATTGGTCAAAAAATTAAGTCAGTGGTCACAAAAGTTTCAAGTGTATTTCAACTTCGGCAAAAACAAAGTTAGCATTGCTTTCTCGTTTATCTATTAAGTGGTTCTTTTGCTTCTGTGTTATTATTTATTAGGCTTTATGCCATGTTACCGATTAATACTTCATTTAATTACATTCAAAAACGAAATGATATTTTAATGCAAAAACCCCACCTGACTTCTTGGCAAGCCAATACAAATCTCAAATCTGAGTGCAAATATTATTTTATTTGCATCTTTTCTTAATCAAAATTTGACTGTGGAGTCACTAAATGCTTATTAAATCCCACAATTCCACCTAATCGCAATTTTAAAGCATCTGCCAACGTTGTCATTTACCACAGCTCGGCATTTAATTAGGTCTCGGAGTCAACTTCAGTCGACATCAAAACGCTAAGGGGAAATTACGCACAACGTTTGAGCGTCATTCCCGTTGCCGTTTTTGAAAATTAAATCTCAAGTCAAAGACTTTGCCGTGCTCATCCTCATCCACAAGACGCCGCAAAGTATGCAATGCATGTGAAGGTATGTAAATACATTTGAATGTAATTTTTTGTTTATTTAATTTCATTTTATGGCCGCTGCCGCACCTTATTTCAGTTGGGAGCAAACAAAGAGCTCGCCCAGCTCGCATTGTGCAAATAAAAAATGTTCATGTGTGAAAAGGCATTTGGGCTCTGAAATTGTAAAAAAAAAAAATGAAGCAGGCAAGGGAAGCCAAACATATCCAGATGAAGCGCCAAAAGTCACGAAGGCGGAGTAGTGGGCGGGGGGAGGCAACAAATGCGCGTTTGCCTTTCACTAATTGTCTTTGCTGTGCGTGCGTGCGAGGGCGTGTGCCAAGAGGGGTGGCAGGGTGGTAGGGTGCTGCATATATTTTACGGTTGTTTAGCTACACGTATGCGGCAGTTGCCTTTTATGGCCGTCGTTTTCCCTAAATGGAAGCAGCAGCAGTCTTTGCTCTCAAAGCATTTTCATTTGCTAGCCGCAAATTTACTTGAAATGCTTTTCTTGAATGAAATGCAAATTTATTTGCCATTGTTGTTGTTGGCTGTGCACCTGACCAATTATTTGTTCTATTCTTAGGTATTATTCACTTAATGATCAAAAATACATTTTCTTGATTTCCACTTCCGTTTGTGTTGACTCAACAAAAATTTTGCTTAAATATAGAAAACTGTTGTGTTTGTGTGTGATGTGGCACGGCAATCGCTTGCACTTACCACATGCCAATCAAAAATCTCCAACTGTGACTTGGCTCGGCAGGCCTCAGGATATGCCCATTTGTTTGGCATTCTTTTCCTTGCCAATTAAATGCGACTTTCACATTGTCATCCGGCAAAAGGCAAAGACTTTCCATATGACAATGCCTCAGCGGTAATGAGCAGACATGGACACGCACCTTAACCGTGCCCCGTGCCCCCCTGGGCAGCACAAGTCACTCAACTTACTCAGCATGCGCTCGCATGTCCTGCCAAAGTAAATTAATTGCAGGAACCCTCTACGGCGGGACCTGCTCCCATTTTCCTTTTGGCTTCACGTGCAGCTTATGTGCAAATTAACATTATCATCCACAAGGACTGCCACCGGGTGGGTCCTGGTCCCAAACACTTGCACTAAACTTGCGTAGATTAATCGGGCTGATTAACCACACGCAGCTCTCCCTTCTTCGTACTTCTTCGATTCCCACAAGCCTATTCATTATGCAATTATTTTGAATGACTCTGGGAAGTGATATTTCCGAGGCTTACTTATATTCCAGGCTTTCTCCTTGGAGGGGACAAATGCTTTGCATGAACCAGGAAAGGAAGCAGGAAATTTAGGCATTCGTCAAACTGCCTAATGGGCTTACTGCTGAGTAAGTTATTTGGTCTCTGGGATGGATGGATACACTTCCTAATTGGCAGTACTGTTAATGAATTTTTTCGGTCAAGCTGTGTACTTGGGAGCTGTGTTTGGTGTTGTATTTTTTCGTTGGGTATAAATCCAATAGTGGCCGGGTGTGGTGCAGCGGGTAGTGTGTGTGCCTGCTGTGCAAGGGGTGGTATGTTCGATCCCGCCTTGGGACATCTAATGTAAAAGTATTTTCTTTAAAAACTTACTTCCACTTTCACTAGCTATTGGCGACTGCTTTGAAGTAACTTTCTCTTGAGCGAAAATTAAAAACCCCTCAAGCCAAGAGATTGAGAGAACCTTGGCCTTGGCCTTTTGGGCTACTGTTAAAGAGACTCAAAGACATGGGTGCAGAAACGAGAGGAGAATTTGACAACTCTCCGTCTAGATTACTGTACTGGGCTGGCCATATTCGACGGACCCATCTGGTAACACTATAACTTTTACATTATTTCATAGCTTGCTTGAAGCGTTAAGGCCTATTCTCAGATCAACTAAAAATTATTTTTGTCACAGTACTTCATATGTATCTGAGAACAGGCCATTAGTCAAAGTAGATTTGTACAATATTGTAAAAATAAAATTCTGAGAGTCCAAATCATTTAATACCTTTGTAAAATAACTAACCAATATTTAACATAAAAGTTTCAGTCTTTTGATGTTAAAGTAAGATTATAAACGCTTATTTCACATTTCGTGTTATCTTACGTAGTTAACCCTTAAGACCTGACGATTACATCAGGAATGTCCGCAGCCTATACGCACCGCCCACATTCACTGTTGTTTTAAGCAAAGCCATTCCAATGCTTATAGCAGCCTGCGCATTACGAAATTACAACAACAACTTCTTAAGTGTTTCTTCTCTTTCTATGCATCTTGCCGAATTAAACACAACAGCATATTTGTATACATTTGTGTGCGTGAAAATTGTTGTTGTGCGAGGATTGATTTTGTGTGCAGCAGACAGCCACAAGCACACACAGCAGCAGGTAATAACTGGTTTTATTTTTGGTTTTTGGGGTGTTCTTGCTTCAGACTGTATTTTTAATGTTTTTTTGCCATCTTTGGAGCCATCTTCTTCTGCCTTTTTTCGTATCATTGCAACATTCCCTTCGGAAGTCAAGATCGCAATCATAACATATTGGCTTACAACACATGGACCATAATCTTATACACACACTTTCTAACTAGACTTAATAATAAGAAAATGAAATCTATCGAAATTCTGGGACACCGACGGATTTTTCGAGCGATTTGCAAGCCAACCGAAGCCAAGATCTTTAGAGATTTCCAGGACACCCCCGTATATGTAAAGTGTCAAGAAAAATATCGCCTTCTGGATTACAGGGAACAAAAACACTACGCCCTAAACATACTTGGCGCTGAGCAGTCCGTTTCAAATCTCTCAACTTTTGTCATTTAATCTAGTAGCCTTGCATTTTGGAAACACTTCACATGTAAGGGCAAGCAGTTGTAGTTTGAAACGAAACCGTTTGTACGAAAACATCTTGAGATTTTCCGGACACCCCGGACTATATCATTTTTTTTGGGTGACGCCACATAAACAAAACACAATTGTTTTTTCAATAATTCATATTTCGGTCAAAAAAGCAATTGACCAATGATATTTCTTTCTTTACTTAGTTTTGGAACCAGGTCTAGGTCCACGTCCAGACGTCTGACGACGGCGATAGGCGATACGCGATAGGCCAAAGGAGATAGGCGAAAGGCGAATGGCAATTGGCGATAGCGATAAACGATAGGCGATTGGCGATAGGCGATTGGCGATAGGCAATAAGCGATAGTCGATGGGGTATGGGTGATGGGCGTTTTGCGATTGGCGATAGGCGAAAGGTGATTGGCGATAGACAATAGGCCTTTTTGCGTATTATTGAAACAATCTCTTCGGAAGTCAAGACCGCAAACATACACCCTATATCACTTTTTTTTTGGGTGACGCCACATAACCAAAACACAAGGCGAAAGGCGATAGGCTTTAGGCTTTAGGCGATAGTCGATAGGCGATAGGCAATAAAAGATTTTGTTTTTGAACATAAGCTCGCCAAAAATCCATATTTTTTCGTTTTGAAAATTTTGTATTTTAGTTAAAAGATGCATGTAACTTTGCTCATTATTGGTTTTTGAAATTTTGGTTTTTTTTTTCATTTCATTTTGAAAGAAGTAATTTTTAACACATACTTTGAAAGGTACAGAGTATTTGATACAGAAGGTCTCCGAATTTCTTACTTGTTAGAAGATGAAGATTGCCTGGTTAAAATAGCTACGGAGAACGGCAAACTGTTTGGGCGCAGGAAAAAAATAGTGTGATGAGTTAGCCAAAAAATGACAAATAAGACAAAGCTTGGAATTTTTAAAGGTACGGTCACACTTTTCCCGGCTGTTTTTTGTTTAAAGACAATTTGATGTGGATTTCAAATCGCAACAATTAAATAATTCAGTATATGAAATGCAGATCGGTGATGCCCAAGGGCAGAGCCAGGGGCAGCCTGCCCCCTATATTACAGAATTTGTATATGAAAACTCAAGTTTTCATTTATGCCACACAAATTGACATGGATGAGGAAGAAGCTTAAGACACAAGAAGCAAACGCCAGCGTCTCAGTGGCCATATTTGCGGCAAAGGAAAATTTTGGAAAGATTTGCTAACGATATGAGTATATCGACAAAGCTAAGAGAGATTGTACGATCTGATGTGATTTCACCCAATAGTTCGAGTCACAGAAGCTTTCATTCAAAACTTCCAAATGAGCGCTAACAGTTTTAATTGGCTCCGAAACGAAGCACCCGGTAAAGACGCCAACAGTTTTAATTTTTGGAACTGAATTTGGCACCTGGTCCAGACAGGATACGAATCTGCTGGCATGCTAGAGCAATAATAAATGTAACGCATTTTCATTATTTATTTCTTATTATTTCATAAAAGTTAGTATATATTACAGTGGTTTTTCTTCATCGGCATTGACCGGTGCAAGTGACAATTTAGTTTCTGCTATTTCTGGACTTCGAGGCTGTCTATGGCAACTGAATCAAAATACTCTTTATTGATGAGGCCTCAAATTGTTAACATTTATTCTTCTTCATGAAAGCGCTTCAGTTGAATTTTTAATTTTTTCTGACATATTTGGACCGTCAAAATACATAGTCTTAATTAGTTTGGGCGCACAAACAAAACTCGATCAGCTGTTCAATAAAATCCACACATTGAGAGAGGTTGGCAACGCGACGTCGCCCGTGTGGATTTGATCACCCCCTGCTTGCTTGTCAGCGTATGAGTCGTAAAACGGCATTCTTAAAACTTATTGCGAGCGGTTTTACAGTGTTGTTTTGATATGGAGTTTTTTGCGAGCGCTTTTTTGCGTTCTCCGTACCTAGCTTAACCATCAATCACGAGCGTTATCGCGATATGATAACCAATTTGTTGATGCTAATTGTTCGTCGAAAGTGTATAGTGCACGAATAGTTTCAACAAGATGGCGCTCCACCACAAACCGCGCTGCAATTAATTGTTTGAGGTCATTGTTCCCAGGCCGTTCAATAAAGGGTGATTTTGACTTCTTTTTGTGGGGCTAATTGTAATCAAAAGTATACATTAACAAGCCACGGACTCTGGAAGGCCTAAAAATCTATACCCGCCAAGAAAAGCCACTATTCCGAATGAACCTTCCGAAACAACTTTTTAGAAAGCGATATGAACAACGGCTTATTCTGAACCTTAAGATTATTTTTAGTATGTTCTCCCCCCCTCAAAGGTCAGTCGGGGTGATGACAAATATGTTCATATTTTAAGGCTTTTGGTTGTGGATTTTGATTGCCGGTTGTCAGTTCACTTAGGGAATTTCAATAAAAATTTCCCACATGCTCCAAGTTTGGGGATTGGCCAGTGTCCGGCTTAAAGTAGTGTCCCGGATTATTGCATGTGTAGCGCAAATTAAAAGCAGACAACGAAATGAAATTTTACGAGACAAATCCTTGGGCGAAGGAGCAGAGCATTAATTTCTATAAAGCGAAAGTCAAAAGGTTGTGTGGGTGGGTGGGTGTTTCAGTTAGTCAAACAGACAAAGAAGTCTTTTCTCCTTGTTCCCATTTTATTATTCTTTTTTTTTGGTTCAAGGATAATCATCTAACATCGCGTGCTGTTGAAATTTAAGGAGTGTATGTGATTTTTATCATGCAAACAGCCGGAAAATGACCGCCACCTGCCCGCTCCCTCCCCGGACTGGACTGGACAACCCTTGACACCCAGAGTGGAAAAAAACGTGCTAAATGAGTAAGGTAAATGAAATTACCAAAGCGAACACACCTCAAAAGTGGACCCCGGCTATGTCCAGCTGTGCGTGCGTGTGCTTTCTGTTATTAAAGAGCGGAAATTACAAATTTGTCCGGTGCTAATGGATTTTCATTTGAAATTGCTTTGGCTTTTTTGGGGGCTAGTTGTTAAAGCTGTTGAAGCTGGGCGCGGAATTAGCAGTGCAATTTATGCGGCCTCAAAAATGTTGCGAAAATTAAATTTTCGCCTTCAGTTGTTGTCGTCGTCGTCGTCGTCCTTGCCACAAAACGCTAACGACTACAAAATTGCAAGAAAATTACCCGTTAATGTCCAACATTTATGTCTGGTTTGCAAGACGCTGAACGAGGCGTCTGGCTCCAAGTGGCTTCCCAGCGAAGTAATCGTGGCGGCATTTTAGGCGAAATACTTTTTACTTGCAAAAATAAAAAAAAAAGAAGGAATAACTGGCAAAACTATTATGGTCCTTGTGCTTATTACTCGCTGACATGCAAACACCACTTGGCCCCCACTCTCGCCCACTCCCACACTTGGCCCTGTATCCTGTCTGTGTGCTCCTTGCGGGCACCCAAGGACAAGGACAATGTAGGAAATGTAGCCAACTTGCAGCTCACGTGAGGGGCGCAGACTTTAAGGAGCCTGCCCATTAAATATTTAACATATATTTTGGCATTTAATTTGCAACACACAATAAATAATAACATGACACATGAAAGCAGCCCGTAATTTATAAGCACAAATCGAAAATCAACAAAAATCGACAAAAAAGTAAATAAAATTGCTTTTCAACAAAACTTAGCGAACCTGACACACATGTCGAGAAGTCATTAATAATGTAGGTAGACGCAGACAGAGTCAAGTGCGGGAGGGAAACCCCGCAACATCACAATGGAAATCGACAAGGCAAACCGAAGCCAAATGTCAAACGCGCCGCTTGCGACTGTCAAAGTAAATTTATGCACCCACACGCCACCACGGAATGCGGACCAACTAAAAGTATTTTGTAGTTACCCAGATCTCGATACCAGCCACCCCCTTTTTTTTTTGGAAGCCACCCCCCAGCGGTGCTTGGAATTTGTGCGGTTGGTGTCTGCAACTAATTTCAATATCATCAAAAATTAATTTCATTAATTCGATTAGAGGCATTTCTCTTAAAGCCGCAATGCTTAGATCGAGGGAGACGGACGGTGTGGTCTCTGTGGGAATTCATTAATTTTGTTCCTTTTCTCGGCGTGTGTTTGGTTAGTTATACTCAGTAAATGGTCGTTTTTCAACTGGCATCTGTTAATATATGTTCCGTAGTTGAGTGATAATTAGTAAACTAATTGCAAGTATGTTTCAGTTAAGAGTCCTAATTACACACAGAATGAAAGACCTTAAATGTTTACTTGAACTATGTGTTGCATATTTTTTGTCATGTTGGGGAGTACCTACAAAAAGAACTAATTTTAACTTTGATTGGGTGGCAAATCACACTTCGATAACACAGAATTTTGAAAGAACTAAATATTTTCATGTTATTTTATGCATATTATGCGAGTCTGATACGCGCGAGATCCGATCAAAAAGGTAGCCCAACCAACTACATATTTATTAAGAACTACACCCAGAAAAAAGGAGAACGAATACTTTAAGTACGAACGCTCTTGACAAAAAATTTATTCATTCTTGAATTTTTAAGAATTTTGCGCTTGAAATCGAGCTAAATTCGTTCTGTTAAGTGATTTTAGGCGAGGAGGGTGAGGAAAAGAAACTGAGAGAGGAGAGCAAGCACATTTAAGAGAATAGTGATGAACCCGCTCTCACTGCATCTTTTTTTTTGGGAAAGGGGTGTGTGGGGAAACAATCGAGTAAAGAGCGCTCCCAGTCAGTTTATAATATAAATTTGGACCATGGTTGAGGCATCCTAGGCGTGATGTTGTTGTCTAAACGGTGGTATCTGTGAGTGCAGTTTTTCGATGTACCGAGTTCGAGTCGCAGAAAAGGTACGTAAAAATAACATAAAACAAGTAAGGGAGATGTAGTCGAGTGCCCCTACTACAAAATACCTTGCATTGTCAGTTAACGCTTTTGCGCGTGCGTGTTTGCGTATGTTAGAGTGTGTGTGTGTATGTGTGAGTGTGTGAATATGTGTAAAATAACACAAGAAGTCAAGGGAACAGGGTATTTTGTAGTCGGGGCACTCGACTACAGCTCCCTTACTTGTTTTACACAAGAATTTTTGTACCCGATCTGGATCAAGAATTGCAGCTTTTGGATCAAGAAAAATGAGATCAAACATTTATATTTGTCGAACTCTTATCGAACTATTGAGCACGAAAATTCTTGATCCAAATATGAAATTCACTATTTTTTCAATAGTGTACAATAGTAAATAAAGGGTGATTTTTTAGCTATTATCTTTTTGGCATCACTGGTTTAAACAGCTCACACACGTTTCGTGTTTTGTTTCACTGTCAAACATCATCAGTTTGCTTTATAATTTAACCATGAATCGTCTTACAAACGAACAACGCTTGCAAATTATTGAATTTTATTATCAAAATGCGTGCTCTGTTAAGAAAGTTCATCGCGCGCTTCTTTCATTTTATGGTCGATTAAACTGACCCACTGAAGCGGCTATTCGGTCTATTGTGACTAAATTTCGCACCAAATTTACATTGTTGGACTAATGTCCAGCTAATGTAAGCCACCAACACGCTTACGTAGAGTGCGAACTGAAGAAAATATCGCAGCTGTATCGGCCAGTGTTAATGATGACCATCAATTATCGATTCGTCGCCGTTCGCAGCAATTGGTTCAATAGGCTCATGTCTATACAGACAAGCCCGCTTCAATTGACGCATTGGAAGACAACATTGAAGCATTTACTATATTCGTGAGATACCGGCCGAAATGTTGGAAAGAGTATGCCAAAATTGGACTAAGCGGATGGACCATTTGAGGCGCAGTCACGGTCAACATTTGCATGAAATAATCTTCAAACATTCAATTATATGAACCGTACTATCGATTCAAATAAAGATTTCATGCATTTTTCTGAATTTTAAAAAATCACCCTTTATACAAATTTTGTCGGTTGGCGCATTTCTAAACGATATTATCGGTTCGACTTACTATAGCAATAGTTATCTTTTCGTAAAGGTTTACGTGATAGTTACTGTAAAAACTGATTAATTTTACCGACTTAGTGGGTTGGCGCATTTCTAACTTTCACATAAAGATTTCATTAAAAATGTATCATCAGCCCAATCTGTTTAAGCTTTTATTTAGAAACCAGTCCATTCTCATTTCATTTTATAATTAGATGATACCTTGGAGACGCACACACACTCACTTGAGTTTCCACTCTCTGTCGTCTCATGTGCGACAACATAATTTGTTGTTAATGTACTCGCAACTGAACTCCCAGCTCTTGTCCAGCGCGACGAGCTGACACCTATTCGTACTCTGCCGCCAGCTGACATTTTTAAGGTCCAGGCGACACATAATTAACCCAATTAGAATGTGTGTGTTTCAACGGTAAGCTAAATTTATGTGAATTTTTAATTATGCCGGACAACAACAACAGCAGCAGCAGCAGCCAGGAGTAGGTGTCGTCGTTGTCCGTTGGCAACCACAAACCAAACAACAAACAGCAGCCAGGACAACCAGGACAAACGACCTGAACCTGAACACAAACCTGGCGTTGGTTAAATGAAAAACGTAGTAAACTGTGCGCAAAACACCTGAGGATTCACCATGACGACCAAGCGGCGACCAACAATGAGTGGCCAAGTGGCGTCTGCTGCTGCTCCTGTGGCTGCTGCTGCCGCCTGATGGTTGTTGTAGTCAAGCAGCTTTGCCATTTCCGGGCGTGCCTTTTGTTTGCTCGTTTACCTTTTGCAGTTGTTGGTTTAACTGCATTGTGCCCAGTGCCTGGTGCCTTGTGACTTTTTGTTGTTGTGTGCCTGCAAGCCGCAAATAGAAAGCAAAGCTAGAGCCAGAGCCAGAAACAGAGACGGACGTAAGTTTTAAGCAAATGTTGCCAAGTGTTTAACATTTTGTACGGTGTCAGTAGCTTCCTGTTCCTGTATGCGTGCGAGCTACCTGTGGGACCCAAGACCCCATCCAAATGAACTTGCCCGGCAGGCGGACTAAAACAGGCTAAACGTGTGGATAAATGTAAATTAAACTATGCTTAAGGATACGGGCCAGGAATTGGGCAGCAATGGCAGACTTTGTCGGTTTTTAACTGGCGTTGATTTTTGGCATTCCCTGGAGATGCGAAGCAGAGGGCAGGAATCAAACCAAGGGGAGTTTGAGATGAAATTTCATTTTTTTCTTGCTCCAGTATAATTCTATAATACTGCTTAGAAAACTCATGCTTAACACAATTGCAAATGAAAATTGGTGCATCATTAGAATGTACTTTTTCCCAATTTATTAGAATGACTCCGACATTTATACTTGGAACTTTAGAAAGAACCATGTTAGCCGCAGGTACTGTAAACGATTAAATAAATAATCTGCAAACCACTGCACTGTGGTCGGAATCGGAATGAAAAATTTCTCAAGTCAGGATCTTGCAGCATAATGGTCCGGCAGGCGGTATGGTTTAATTAATTTTGAAGTTATACCTCGGCAAGGGATTGTTTGAACATAATGCCTAATGGTCTGCATAGTAATTTGGCCTGTAGTATTTTCTCGTAGCTTGTTAAATGCACATTGCTCGAATGCAGTTTTACTGTAAGACAATTGTCCAGCAGATAGGCTAAGGCTCCATCTTCAGTTAAAGGAATCCGTTTTTAAGTCCGGGAGTGTTCGTTATCTAAGATTTATCTGGCGTTTTTAATGTTTGCCGCAAAATAAATGACCAATCTTTATCCCTACCTTTTTTGCTGAAACTGTTGTGGCGTGTAGAAGAGCGTAGGCTTCGTTCTCTTCTGAGAAATCGGTTACAATTTTTCTCTTCAGGCTCGATTTTCCATATGTCAAACATAGCCGACCAAGTTTTTTTTCACTGCTTTTCTTCTAAGCCATGACTTTATTTACATAATTGTTATATCCTTTAAAAGATATATTTCATGTTTTTTTTTTTAAATTCCCCAATTTCCCATGTGTCTGTTGTATTTTTAAAGTCCTTTTTGGCAAATTTGTTGAAAGGTAGACGTTTTTTTCAATGCCCAGTCCTCAGAGCATTCCTGTTCTGCTTATTCTACTTCCAAGCTTCAAGCATTTCTATTCGACAGAAATCGACATCATCTGCAACTACTCAATTTATCTTAAGATGGCGCAAAAATGCGCACAAACTGTTAAAACCATTTCATTGTGCACATGTTAAAGTTTAATTTGACATTTTCAAATGCTGTGGATTGGGCTGGATTCACTAGTTTTGCTCCACAAAATACAAACACTATTAGGTTAGATCGTACTAAAAAGACACCCCAACAACAACACTAAAGACAGCTACAAAATAAAAGCAAAGTTAAAGGTTTCTTTACAATCTGTTTCCAAATACCTTGAACTTTGTTTGCCATGGTTGACACAAGCTATACATTAAAAATTGTGAAAATACCACAGCTTTAAACACAAACAATCATTTCTATCAAACACACCACGTGGCGGGACTCAGGTAGACAGGTGACTTTTCAACTATGATTAAGGGATGACACAAAAAGTTTTTATACCCTTTACCAGAGGTACACAGAGTATATTAAGTTTGTGCAAAAGTGTCCGTCTGTCCGTCCATCTGACTGTCTGTCCGTCTGTCCGTATGAACAAACAGATCTTAGAGATGGTAAGAGATAGAGGTTTGACTTGTATGGAACATATGTTTCTTATACTTGCAGGCAGATCAAGTTTATTTTTAATTTTTGTCACGCTCCCTCCCGCCCCCGCAGTATCGTCATATCTCCCACAGTTTTATAAAGTTTTATATATTACAAGGAAGTTAAGCAACGTTTACGTGAAGCAAGCAATACGGCTCAAAAGATCGGAATTGTGGAAAAACAAATCGTGGATTCTGCAACATAATAATGCACCAGTTCACACATCAATGCTTGTTTGTGGTTTTTTGGCCAAAAACAACACCGTAATCATGCCTCAACCACCGTATTTACCAGATTTGGCTCCCTGCGACTTTTCCTATTCCCTAAACTGAAGAGACCAGAAAGAAGAACGTTTTGCCACAATTGATGAGATCAAGTCAGAATCGAAAAACGAGCTGTTGGCCATACCGAAAAGCGCATTTCAGAAGTGCTTCGAGGATTGGCAGAGTATTTTATCCGAGGGCGATTACTCTGAAGGGGACAAAGTGGATATTGATGAATAAATAAGTACTTTTCAAAAAAATTCAAAATTCATTAGATTAATCTAGACAAAATCATTCACCTTATCACACAAACTATCATGATGATGAAAAGTGAAATTTGTGTTTATACTGCAAGGGACATTTCAGAAAATAAAGATGTATTTTTTAAGGAAAGCATCCGAATGGAATGGGCCACAAGGGCAAAGTAAAAGTAAAATGACTTGTCTGGTTGACACGGCCCCAAGGCTTGTCATATTGACACAACCCCAAAGGGCCAAAGCAGAGCCATTCTCAATCTCTTGGCTCGTGCGCTTCTAATTTTTAGCATAAGAGAAAGGGACCTACAGTTTAACGCCAAATCCGAACGGCAGCTTGAGAAGCTTTTCATGGCTAATTACCACAAAGCTGGCGCCAACAGCAGAAAGGCGTGACCGGGTGTAAAGTTTATTCAAAGAAAAAACTTTTCATTAGATGTTCCGAGGCGGGATCGAACCCAACGACCTCTTGCACAGCGGTCGCGCACACTAGCCGCTGAGCCACCCGGCCACAAGGGCACTCAACTTTTAAAAAGAAAGACATCATTCAGAAATTCTATACTTTTTTAAAAGCACCTTGCTTGTGACTTCTATGCTCAGGGCAGTTTAAAAGAGCTTGCAAAATCTTCCATGAGTTTTGCAAAGCATATTTATTAGAATTCTCCTAGTATTACATGGCACCCAACTTATCAACTGAACACATTGTGGATAAATGCGTATTGATGCAATTGGCAAGCATTCTTTTTCATGCGAAGAAATGTTTTTCAAATACTTTGTCTATTTTGGTGAAGTAAACGGCTAGACAGGTCACAGAATATTAAAACAAGGGCTGATACTCAATAGTTTTATTCGCAGGTGTTTATTGTAGGTAAAATATTGAGAACAAAAACTTTGTATACTCTTTTGCACAACACGAGTCAAATATTGTATTAGTATTTTTTTCTCTTTTCTTGAAAGAATTACAGTTGCATTAAATAGAATAAGGTCGTCGCTTTCAATGGCTTGCCATTACTACCAAGTTTCGCAATCTTCGAATGGGGAATCAGAATCATCTTCATCTTCAAGCTCGTCGCTCAAGAATCCCACATCGAACATATAGCGATCGTTGCGAGCCACTCGTCTTTCATTGGAACTTAGTTCCACCTCATCAGGAAGGAAATCGTATTCACCCAACAAAATGCTAGCAAATTCTGCCTGCATCAGATCTGGGGCATTGGATGACAAGAACATCAGTTGAACTATATCCAAGCCTCGCACTTCTGGCTTATACTGAAAAAAGTCAGCAATTTTGGTGCCCATCACAAATAGCTTGATCGGCAACGCCCGCTGATTCGTCTTGTTCTTTATTTGCAGAAGCACTTTGCAGATGACATTGTCCACCAGTTTCTCAGTCAATTCTGGGCAATCCTCCAGGTGCAGCTCTCTCAATTTGGGACAGTTCAATATAAGATTTAGTACCGCAGTGTCGGTGATATTGTCAGACATCCTCAAACTAATGGACTCCAGCTGCTTAAGCTTGGCAAACTCAAAGAGCATGTTATCATCAATGGCCTCGATATGTGGTAGAACCAGAGTACGTAAGGCACTAAGCTGTGGAATCTTGAGCAGCAAGAAAGTGGACAGAGACCAGGCACCGTGTATTTCCAAATGCTCCAATTGCTGGCTCTTGTGCTGAACCAGCTGAGTGAGGAACTCAGAACGTACAGTGCGCGACGGCAGGGTGGTCAGGCAAATTGTCTTGAGGCTGGCCACTTTAGTTATATCCTCATAATTGGACTGCTCACAGCCACTTAGATGCAGCACCTCGAGAGACGGACAGGAGTCCGGACGGATACAAAAATCCAAGACATTGGACATCATGGAGTTAATGCCCTTGATGTTGAGCTCCTTGAGCTGGTGGAGCGCCACGCACATGTGGGGGACTAAACGAGGCACCAGTGATGTACAACCCGCCAGGCTCAATGACTCAATGGACACAGGCAACCGATCCATGTTGAACCCGGTTAACATATCGTTACCCGCCAAATTCAGTTTCTTTAAGTTCTTCAATTTACTCAAAGCGAAGAGGCAGGCATCGCCGAGCGAGCAATTGCCCAGTACCAATTCCTCCAGCTTGGTTGTGCGCAAGAACATCTTATTCATATTCCGTGTATTCAACACGCTGGCCAGCAATTCAAGGGACTTCAAATTGATGCAGTGAAAACCAAAATAATCACAAACACGATCGCAACGTGCGGGTGGTAGGACTCCATGAAAATGCTGAATTATTGGCCCACTCATGGTGAAAAAGTCTCGAATATCCCATACGGTCAATGCATCCAAATCACAGAAATCCATGGACTTATGCAGACGTCTCGAAGCAACCTGATACACGCTCTGAAAACGTACGCAAGTGCGCGCAAAATGTAGTTGATCTTTTAGCGAAAGATTTTCCAGCACCTTCTCCAATAGATAATCGTCTAGCTTCAGCATGGCGGCCTTTGGCTCTTCTGTGTTTTGTGTCTTGGCAATGGGATGAGCAATTGGCTGATGCCAACTATCACTGGCTTGAACACTAAACCGATAGCCTCTAATACAATGCACCCGTTTGTGCAACGCCTTGGCTGCATCACGTGCATCCGCAAAGAGAACGTAGCCCGTCTGTAGCTGGCTCATGCACTGCCTATTCCATGTGTTGCTAGATGAGGGGCCATTCTTATTCCGAGGCTGTCCAAAGATCCTTATGCGCAAAACACTTCCATAGCTGTTGAAATGACCCAACAATTCCTCCTCCGCTAGAGCTCCCGGTATTTTGTACATAAACAAATTCCGTACCGGAAGGTGGTCTTCTGTGAAGTACACATTATTTTTGAAATAATAGTTCTGCTGCGATTGGTTCGAAACGAAATGGGCCATGGTGAAATCTTAAATTATTTTTAATTTTAAATATAATATTTTCTTTTTTCATTCAGATTTACGAATGATGTTGATTGCAGCTGAATTTATATTAATATGATGTCTAGGTCAGTTTTCCAAATATACTATAAGTCAGTTTCGACAACCAAATCAGAGCACCTAGGATTGAGCATTAAAATCTTATTCAAATGTACAGAGTAATGTTTCAAAACACTTGATAACTTTTCGAAGAACCCAAATTCTCTTTGGTTGATAACAACAGGAAATGTAGATCACACATCCACTCAGGTATGTATATTTTATGGGGTGGGATTTGCTTCCTTCTAGCTGTTACACACTTTTCCCACAAATTTCATATACTCTGTATACCTTTGGTACAGAGCAGAGAACTGCAACGAGCCACCACAAGTACACTCACTCAGCGCTCAAGGCTTGACAAACTTGAGTGTTGCCCGTATGTACTTATACTCAAGTTGACTTAGAGCTTCGGCAGCGAGTCGTCGCAAGCCCCTTGTTGCTAAAATCTAACTTCTGCTGCGAGCCGTCATGAGTAAATATTGTTCAGTGCAAATACTCGTGATGACTCGTAGCTTCGGCCGCGAGTCACCGCGAGTACATGATCTGCTGATAACTATTGTGCTTGTGCACAATCGTCACTAGCACACAAAAGACACAGTTTGTGAGAGCAAAAGAGATAGCATGATGGCCAATTTTTTTAATTTGTATTTTGCATACGCTTTCTCTTTCTTTCTTGTGGCCTATTGTTGTTGGAAGTTTTCAAAACAAAACAACAATTGCATAAAAGGTTTGTCGAAGCTCACCGCCAACAAGTAGAGTACGTGCGAGTAAATTTTGTTACGAGTGCGAGTAAGCACGAGTGTAGTTCGTAAAGGCTTGGCCATTGCTGTCAAAAGGCTTGTTATGACTCGAGCTATGAAAAGCTTTTTCATATTATTACTCGTGCGAAGCAAAGAGCTTGCTCGTTCTGACGAGTGGGTCGATCCGAAGGGAGCTAGCCCAACCAAGTCTAGTGAACGCACGAGTGTGATCAAACATTAGAGGCTTGTTGCAGATCTCTGGTACAAAGTATAAAAAACATACTTCTACGGGGATTTAAGCCCACGACCATGCTGATAATCAACAAGGCTACAAGACTTGTTGCTAGATGAGTGCCTAAATGCTTAGTGTCTAAAGCTACATTCTCTAATATGATTTTGTCGCTCTCACTCGTGAGCGCTTGATGGTCATGTGCGCTAAAATGCAGACATCAGCGAGCTCCAGACAAAGTAAAAAAATTTAACTTTACTCAGGGCTGCGAACCAGTTATGAACCAAGCCGGATTGATCACGGATCTCCGACTTTTATGTTACTGTAAACCGAACCATGAACTGAACCTCATTAGAAATAAAAGCTGAACCTGAACTGTTCTGAACCTAAAAAAGTACCCTCCCTCTGTTTTTAAAATCCTCGACTCCAAAAGCTCATTGAATGATTTACAAAAGCAAGAACTTTACATTACATTGGTAATATTTTTCATGTGTAGACTACGAATTAGTATTTAAAAAAAAATTTGTTTTCTTAATTCCTTTATTTACATTAAATCTACTATATACTTATAAGCACTTTGGGGCAATATGATACAGAAAGTTAGACAGAAACATCATAAACCTGCGGGACGGCCGCAAGGCATTGCTTCGTAGATTTGATGGCCCGCCTACTCCCTGCTTCTACGTTGCATATCCACTCTCCGGAGGGTACCCACAAGTTGCCTCCCAGTTTTCCTTCGATGTCAGCATGTATGGGACTAAATTATCCATCACTCTGGATAGTTTCGCTCTTTCATTGTGAAACCTTCATCACTGAAACAGTATGTGCACTGCTCGCTATTATCAAGGCCGACTCTTTTTAGGTAGCTCCTAAAATAGCCATGTCCACTAAGAAGCTGTGTCAAGTGAAAGTTAACCTCACCATGCTTTCCAGAGAGCCATGACAACAATTCCGGAATTAGGCTATGGGTACAGCAACCTTTAGTAGATTGATCCCAACGGTGTTGCCACTTCTCGACGCTCCGCTGCCTCGCTTCTTGCTGCTGGGTACCATTGTAATGTTGATTTGAGCCACTCAACCGTGAAGCTTCAGAACATACTTGTTAATAAGCATTATTTATGAATTCGCCAAAGGATTGGAGATGATAAGCGAGCCATAAAGAAATCAAACAATCATGCTGGGAATGTACCAGCCAAAACGGCGATGGGCAGCACCTTCACACCAGGGATGCAAAACTCTGGAAAATAAGTATTGGTTTGGTTCAGGGGTTTAAACAGTTTCTGAACCGCCGGTTTGGTTCATTACGTGGTTTTTGGTGCTAAATGAACCGCGGTTTCGGTTCGGTTCTGTTGTTCCAAAAGGCACATTAAGAATTATTAAGATTTTTGTCGTAATGTGACTATTCGCACACTTTGGAAATGGAATTACAATAAACCACTTGAAAATCTTTAAAATTCTTAAAAGAATGTCAAAAATTTATGAAGTCAGACTTACAGGATTCGTCTATAAGATTCAGGTTCTACGTACCATGCAGAAAAAATCTCTCCTGGCTATGATTGAATCAAAGAAGTAATGCAGGAAATTGGGAATATTGTTCACTATAGGACGACAAATCAATTATCAACTTTCAAGAGAGAATGCAGAATAGTGACAGGTATGCAGATTCCTAAATTATAAATAATCATTGGCTAAAAGAATGCGATTATCGTGTTAAACTTGTCAGAGAACTAAGCCGAACCAAAACCGTTTTTATACCCTGTTCCCATTAAAAATGGAGTTGTGCAAAAGTATGTAACAGGTAGAAGGAAGCATTTGCGACTCTAAAAATTATATATATTCTTGATCAGTATTAACAGCCGAGTCAATTTAGCCATGTCCGTCTTTCCGTCCGTCCGTCTGTCCGTCTGTCTGTAGGTCTGTTCGTATGAACGCGTCGATCTCAGAGACTATAAGAGATAGAGCCACAAATTTTTGCATGTAGGTAGGTGTACGAGGTGTGTTCAAAAAGTATCGCGAATTTTGTGTTTTTTCAAAAATTATTTATTTATTCATGAATATCTATTTTGTCCCCTTCAAAGTAATCCCCATGAGATAGTATACACTTGTGCCAACGGTTTTTCCAATCTTCGAAGCACTTCAAAAAATCATTTTTTTTTTATCTTGTTCAGCTCCTCCTTCGATGCCGTCTTTATCTCGTCAAGCGTAGCGCAACGTCGTCCTTTCATGGGCCTCTTCAGTTTAGGGAACAAGAAAAAGTCACAGGGGGCCAGATCTGGGGAATACGGTGGCTGCGGCATCGTTAGTGTGTTGTTCTTGGCTAAAAAGTCGCGCACAAGCAACGATGTGTGAGAAGGCGTCTTCGGCGTTATCGTGGTGCAAAAGCCTAATTTTTGTTCTTCCACAAATCCGGGCGTTTCTGGCGGATTGCTTCGCGCAAATTGCGCATAACTTGCAGGTAATATTCCTTATTGACCGTTCTTCCCTGTGGCAAGAACTCATGATGTACCACGACCCTGCAATCGAAGAAAACTGTCAGCAAAACTTTCACATTCGACCGAACTTGGCGCGCTTTTTTCGGTCTTGGTTCGTGCGGCAGCTTCCATTGAGATGATTGAGCTTTGGTTTCCACGTCATAACCATAAACCCACGATTCGTCACCAGTTATGACCCTCTGGTGCAAATTTGGGTCGTCGCGGACAGAGTTTAACATCTCATTAGCAATGTTCATGCGATGCTGTTTTTGGTCGCAATTGAGCAATTTTGGTACGAATTTCGCGGCGACCCGTCTCATGCCCAAATCATTGATAAAAATCGAACGGCACGAGCCAATCGATATGTTTAGGTCCTCAGCAACTTCTCTAACGGTGATTCGACGATTGGCCAATACCATTTTCTCCACTTCATTAATTTTTTCGTCTGTTGTTGAAGTGCTCGGGCCTCCGGCACGCTCTTCGTCGTTCACATCTTCTCTGCCTTCTGAGAACATTTTGTACCACCGATAAACGTTGCTTCGGTCCAAGGTAGCTTCTCCGTATGCTACAGTCAACATTCGGAATGCATCCGCGCACTTAATTTCGGTTTTCGAACAAAATTTGATACAGGTTCTTTGATCCATTTTTTTGAATAGGTAAAAATCGAAGACGATCCAAAACACGTGCAAGCAAAGCAGCTGTCAACAATTAAGTGAACATTCAAAATGGCCGAGCTTGTCGGCATAAGTGAGAGACATGAGTACCAACATAACGCCACAAAAAAATCGAAATTCGAATATACGTAACCAGCGAAAATTCAAAATTCGCAATACTTTTTGAACACACCTCGTATTTCAGATTCAAATCGAGCTTGCGTTACAAACATCAGGGCAATTTTATAATACCCTCTGCATCATTCAGAATGGTTAATCAAGTTCTGGTCTAGTACAGTAAAATTTTTTTTTTTTGCAAAAATTTCACTTTATTCAGTCCCGCGATTTTTCAGCATTGTCCTAAAAGAACGCTTTAGTTGCTGCGAACACTGCTTGAGTTGAGCCAAATCTTGTACCTTAGAGCAATATTTTCAGTACTCAGAACAGTAGAAAGTCGCTGTACGCTTAATCAGGCGAATATGGAAATTGGGGAAACAGTTCGAAATGCAATCCTACCGCATAGATAACACTAGGAAGCAAGGTTTAGTTTATAGAATAAGTGTTGGTGATTCTAAATGATGTTTTTTGGGCATTAGTCCATATCGTCTCGATTTTTGGTAGTTCGAGTTAAATTTGTTAAAAAGGTGGATGACACACTTATTTTAATTGGCAATACGTAATTTTCTTAGCTCCTTTCTCCCTATTCATTTAAATTTGTGGCTGTACTCTGTCATCTTTAATGTGGGCCGTTCATTATGTGCTTAATTACACATACGCCCCTTAGGCCATTTGACATGCCATGGACTCTCGGCCACTTTTATGGCCACCTGGTTGCATAATTTAAGCCACAGTTTCAGGAGGCAAACGGCTTAAGTAGCCAGCAAAAGTTTTTAATGTGCCTGGGTCTACGTGTGTGGTTCCCAAGACGGAGGCAATAAAACAGATTCAAGGCGACGACATTTTCGTTGTTCTTAGATTGAAAGCCTCATAAAATAATAAAACATAATAATAATAATGCAGGGCCGGCAACAAATCCCCAAATGGCGAAGTGAAGAAAAACGTTTTGTAATATGTGAGGAGAGCGCACAAAAGTATGCAACACATACAATGGCAAATGTCAACGGCAGCCGCGGGGAGTCTGAGTCGAAGCGGCGACAAAGGCAGCCAAACCGAGACAAAATTAATTACTCTACGTGGAAATGTAATTACGAAAATATTTAGCCAAAGCTCAGCGGCATGCCGGGCAACAAAATGCCATTTGTCAAGCGGAGTACTGGGGAGAGATTTCTTTGGTGACACCACCTATGTGCGTGTGTGTGGTGAGTGTGCGACTGGAAGTGTGTGGTCTGCCTCAATGAAACCAATAATATGCTGCATATAATTAATGAGTTATGAGCCCAGGCCAATTAATCAAATTAATCAAATTTCCATTAAACTTTGACGCAGTGCAGCAACGCCTTTTTAACTGGCACCCGGAGATAGATAGACCCATTTGTGTTCCTTTTTTTTCTATCCTTTGACATTTGTGCGTGCCATATGTACATTAATTCTGCAAAAAGTTTACTACGTGGCGCTTGGTAAAGTTGATGACCCACTTAGGTCGATGCGGTTTCTCTGTCTATACTCGTAGCACCTGACCTGCGGTAATTATGCACCGCCAGCCAGTTGCGTTTCGATGTGAATAAAGGGGAAATCTAAATACAAATGCCAACTTTTTGAACTGCTTTAGTTTTAAACAGCCATGGATAGATGGTGGCCTTTCCAACTACAATAAAATTAAAGCATGTGGCCGCGTCAACAGCCGAGTCGATGTAGCCATCAGTATGGACAAACAGATCAAAGAGATGGTAAAAGGTAGAGGTTTGAAGTGTTAAAAAAACTTCACCTTATAATTACTTTTAGGCAGATCAAGTTTATTTCCAATATTTGCCATGTCTCCTTGCTTCCCTCGAAATTTGGCAGAAGCATCATATTTTCCACAGTTTTGTAGTTAGATAAGGTCGTACCTTTAAGATATATTTAGTAATTACCTAGCAAACGAGCACGCGAACGTTTTGCGAGGCAAATTCGACAACTTCTACAGTAATAGAGAGAATTCGTTGACGAAATTTCATAAGGCGTCCAAGCGATTCTTCCAGAAGGTGTCGCTTCACTCTGCGACTCTTCTGGGCGGTAAGCAAACTTTACATCTGGGAATAAGGGAAAAGCCTCTTCTGAGCGATAAGAAAGCGTTTCTTTCTGGAAATAAAAAAGACTCTCTTCTAAGCATAGCACATAAATAACTATCAACGCATATTTTCAGTCCGCTCTGCTCAAAAAAAAAACGGTTTCGGTGGCTGTGGTTGTGCACAGGGTACTGGTCGGTGTGACTGCAACTCAATAACAGTCCCATTTCAGTCTAGCGGTCCCATAATGTGTTCTCTTCAAAGACCGAATCGTAACAAGAAAGAAAGTGGTGAAGCCCGACTATAATATCCTCCGTACCACTCTGCTGCAGTAGCAGCTAAAAGCATAATTCTGATTATTAAAAATGTCCAGAAGGTACCAACCTTCTATCCATAAAACTGTCGGAGATGTCTTTATTCCAAATTGCGGGGGGTGGAAAGGAGCGTAGCCAAAACAGAAAATAAACTTGTCCTGCCTTCAAGTAAGGGGCCCTTAGCTGAGCCCTACATAAAAGCTTTCGGGATGACATTTCTTTCTCTTTTGTTCTCCTGTCAACACGTTTTCAAGCCCCCCTGACAAAAATTTTGTCTGGTAGTCGCCATCATGCCGTCCGTGCAAGAACGTCTTCGTGATCGCGTTGTAAAATTCAACGAAATGCACGCTGACAAAGGTAAAGTGCTTACAGTAAGCCATTTTACCTAAGTGGGCAAGTCCAAACGCACTATTTATAGTATTTGGCAACGGAAATAATAAAAAGAGAAGTTGGAAGTGTTCGGAAAGCTAACCAACCTTTTTAACAACAAAGACAATATAAGTCAACGAGATGCAGACAGAAAATTTAATTGCAGCACCAACACATCAGTAAAGTGCTGAAAAAGATTAATATTGATGCCAGACGTAAGCAAAGAGCACCAAGTTACACACCTGACCAAATACAAACAATCAAATCTCAATGTCGGTAGATGTGCAACCACTATCGCCTTTTTGCAAATATCTCTTTGTGCCAAAGGAACGGAAACCAACAAACTTGCGCAGTGTCGTCAGATTGAAGATTTTTTTGGAAGTCTGAGTGCTGTAGATTACAACAACAGGACTCGCTTATGTATCCGGAAATACGACCCCAAGGTCGTACAGGCCGCCTGCGGAGACATTTTCCGGAAGCTACGTCGAGTGGCAGTTAACTGTTCTTTCGACCAAATCCATTGATGTTATTCTTTTGTATAAAGATCAGTTAAGAATTGTGGCTATGGTGGCATTTTAAAGATTGTGCAGATTTTTAGTTGTCACCCATTATCAGAAGTTTTTGCCCCATACATGTCAAACTTCAAGCTTTTACCATCTCTGAGATCTGTGGGTTCAAAACGACAAACGGAAGGACAGACGGACAAGGCTAAATCAACTCGACTGTTGATCCTGATTAAGAATATATATACTTTATAGGATCGGAGTTGCTTCCTTCTGCCAGTTACATACTTTTGCGTAAACTTAATCGGGGTGTCCTGAAAATCTGTAGAGATTTAAGCTTCGGTTGGTTTGGAAATCACTAGAGAAACCCGTCGGTGTCCCAGAACTTCGAGAGAATTGTTTTCTTTGAAAGTCTAGTTCGAAAGTCTAGTTAAACGGTGTGTATATAAGATTACGGTCCTACTACTAAAGCAGTGCTTAATTGCGTAGGTTCGAGAAGTTGGTTATGGATGGTTTGTGCATACGAGATTGGTTTGCCAAAATCTCCTAATAAAATACGAGAGGTTTGAAACCAACCGAAAGAGATTTCCAGGGCACTGAGAATTGGTTTTGGGTTGGAATTTAGTAGGAAGAGATTTCTGGGACACCGCCGAATATGTGCATTTCCATAATGTCGAAAGAAACCGTCGCACAGTGGAGCCATTTGAGATTTTTTCGTTGCAAAAATCATAAGATACTTGAATAATTTAAATGGCATATGATAGATAATTGTTCAACCTATTAAATAAGCGTTTGGAAAAGGTGATAAACCTTTTAGATGCCTACTTATGGGTTATCAACAGGGATCGCAAATACGAGCTATCTATACATCTATATTAAAGTGAAAGTATGTTTGTATGTTTGTATGTTTGTTTGTCCCTTATGGGCGTCTAAGCCGCGGAACCGATCTTCTCGAATTTTTTCACTGTATGTTCATGTCGATCAGGAAAGTGTAATAGGCTATGTCAAATGTCTGTGAAATGTTCCAAAAACCCCGAAACATGCCAAAATTAAACCGTTCATCCGATTGCAATGAAACTTTGGGGAATGGTTGAACGCTTGCCGGGAAGGTTTCCAAGTTGAAGAAATTTGTGAAAAATGTCAAAAAAAGCGAAAATTGCAAAATTTACGTTTTCGCTAAAACTTTGGCGAATGGCTCTACGCTTGCCCGGGATGGTTTCCAAGTAGAAGAAAAGTGCGGAAAATGGCCCAGAAACGTCGAAATTTGCGAAATGTTCGATTGTGATGAAACTTCGGGGAATGGTTGGACGCTTCTCCGTGAAGGTTTCTAAATTAAAGAAATGGGCGGAAAATGGTATAAAAACCCCGAAATTTCAAAAACGGTACCGTTCATCCGACTGCAATGAAACTTGCAGTGAAACCAATGGTTGGACGCTTGCCCGCGAAGGTTTCTAAGGTCAAAAAATCGCGAAATTTGCAAAATTACTTTATGAGTATATATGAAAGCGCTTAATGCTTATTTGGTAAATGGAAGCTGTAGATAACACGGTCCAAAATATTGAGAAATTTTTGATTTGAACCTTTATGAAGATTTGCTGGACGTCAATCCTAAACAGGTAAATAGAAGGTATTATTATCGATCAGGAAAGATCCGATAAACGATAGTCAAGTAATGAGTAATAGAATGTTCGTTGCTTCAGCGCTGCGTTCACCGCTACCGTATCATCAAAATTCATGCTGACCATTAACTTTCGTTGGTTCAGATTAAATTACAGTCGGTTTTGGCCGAATTTTTTTACTTGTTCTTATCAAAAAAGTCACGAAATTTACAATATTCACGAGCTTAGATTATCATGGGTAAATAGAGGAATAGATCGAACGCTCCAAAATGTTAATATCGATTTGTAGCCAGCTCTAGCTTAAATATTCGCACTTATAAGAATTATTTGGAACCGGGCGACGCCGGGGATTCAGCTAGTATAAATATAAAACAAGCTCTGTACCAGTTGGGCAGTAGAGCCACTGCAGCATCAAAAAACGAACATTGTCGAAGAGGACGCTTGCGCAGTTGGTAACATCCACAGATGGCAAAAAAAGACAAATATCAAGTACTCGAATTTGGCGTATCTGGATCGCAGGAAATAAATGTACTAATAAAAGAAAATTAAAAATAAATAAAAATAAGAGCGTTAAAGCGGAGCGCTTTGAAAAAACAATGTGTTGCTCTCTCAATTGTTCTGGCCCGACTGACATGACATGTTGCCACAGTCGACTACTTAAAATATTAGCTTCAAGGCTTGCTGAGTTGGGAATGAAGTTTAAAATTTTTGTCGGTTTAATTCAGCCATGCATTTTATGTGACAGATAGTGTTATGTAGGAGATGTGAAATCGGCCCTAAGTCATGTCCGCCTGTCTGTCTGAGCAAACAGATCTCAGAGATAGTAAGAGATAGAGGTTCGACACGCATGGAACAAAAACTTCATCAATATCAATTTGATTCACATTGTCTCAAATTGACACTAAAACTAGTATCGTTTTTTTAGTATCAGTATAATCCTAGAGAGTTTCAAAATGATCTTTTGGTTATTAATTGACGATTGACATTAACTGTTTTAATTTTAGTGCAAGCACATCGGTAAATTGCTTAAACTAAAACCTATGTAAAAAAAAATCCCCCAGACGATTAATGTATTTCAGTATGGAACACTAGCTCTATATAAACAAGGTGAGCAGCTACATCGTTCCTTGCACACATTTGTTAATAACAAATATAACTTTTTAAAGAGAATGGTTTCCACGCTGTTTCGGCGGTATCCAAGATGAGAAAATCAAAGTCAACTCCAGTTGAGGCGTGGTTCGCATACGCTGCGGATTCAGAACCATTACTAAAGAAAGTTCTTGAGCTGGAATGATCATGCTATCATAATTGAGGCAGCACCAAATCAGAAGGGCGGACTGTTATGTCAATAAGGTTCGCATAAAATCCATTTTGTAAGAATACAGAATAGAATAAATCAGTTTTTTATGTTTGTGTTTTAGTTTTCATTGCAGTTTGCTGATAACTGAAACGGACACTTTAAACTTGATGACTAAATATTAAATTGAGAAAAGCTAGAATCAAAATGATACCAAAAGTTTGACAGTCAAAATATCAAAATGAAATTGTTAGTATCAAATTAATACTAAAAAATTAATAAGAAATAGTGTCAGCCTGATACTAGTTTGTATCAATTTGATATTTTCGAAATATCATTTTAATACTTTTGAAAATATCAACTTCATACTTGGAGTATTAAAGAGAATTTGATACTCAATAGTTTCAAATTGATGACTAAATAGTTTCATTTTGAGGACTACTTTTTATTAGATGTAGTTGGAATTCGGTGCACTCTCAATATAAAAGTCAGCTTAGTGATTGTTAAGCAATGTATCGCCAAGTCAAAGATTGGATGATGAAAAAGCAACACCAATTAATAATAAAGAATCGCATTCATGTCATCCAGGCGAATTTTGTGGGATATATCTTAAAATCAACGATTGATTGAAAAAATGCGATACCAAATATCGCTGGTTTATACCGGTTATGATAAAAATGCGATACCAAATGTATTTTGTTTGTACAAATCGCCAAACTATCTCCAAGCTTTCCCCTTAAACTATCGCAAGACTCTCTTTTTGCATGAGAGATAAGAAACTCGACGAAATGTTTGCAGGGGTACGTGACGTATACGTAATATTTGTAGAAACTGTGAAGCCTTTTCGCAGAGGTTTAAACTCAAATCAAAACTTTTTGATTTTTTAATATATTTGGTACTTCCTAATAGCAATCGTATTTAGTAGTTTCTATTTGAGTTTCTCATGCTACCTTATCCGCCCCAATGTAATATTTGTATACTAGCTGTATACCCTGCGATGCATTGTGAGAATATGTTTCTTATGAGAGCATTTATATTCAAATTTAAAAGGTTGACATCAGTTTTGAATTGAGATAGAATCAAACTAAATACAAACATGAATATCCAACCCAAGCAGTTAAGTTCAGTTCCACACAAAAAGCTTATAAAATGTCTTAGATATAGTTTAACAATGGTATGTTGAAGTAGCAGATAGAAATAACACTACAAAATCAAAGCAGAAATTGAAACGAAATCATAGATAGGGTATTCACTAGCTCTTGTAAAATGGTAAAGTGTAAATATGCGACACACGAGCTACTGAGCAACCCCTTTTGATTCACTGTAGTAACTTTCAGGGCCAACTTTGTTTGTAAAATCCTGCCCTAATTTCGGGCGAACTAATTTTTAACAAAACTGTCACCTTTTTGTATGGTGGAGGCACACTTTACAGGCTGCCTTAAGGCATATTTCAGTAAAGGCAGCCTCTATGCTCTAGTGTAAATTGGCTATAATCCAGATGTTTAGACGAGCTATTATTTGGGTACCAAAACTTGACAAATAAAAACAACAAAATAAAAATGCTAAGACACAGGGTGCAACATGCTTTGAGTAAGCGATCAATTGACTTGACCCTTTAAGATATCCTTTATATAGATAGATAGCTTCTAAAGCATCCATGTCCGCTCAGTAATTGGGTGAGATAGAAGTTTACTTCTCCATGCTTGATTTTGGCTTGATTTTGGCCCTGTGCGTCCAGTGGCCATTGGAGGATGAGTCCCATGAGCTCTGCCACTTGCTAAGGCTTTCCTCTCTAGCTGCCGCTCTCTCCTCAGGGTATGCTATCCTTGGCGACCGCTCACGCGAAGCACTGTAGGCAGATGCCGACTCCACTGCCAGGTATCCAAGGGGCACCATTCCAGCTATGACTAGCGCAGCTTCACCCGAATTGCACTCAGACGGTAGACAGCTTCAACTCAGCGGCTGTAGCTCGGGACCGCAAATGCGTGGGCCCACACCGGGGCAGCATAAACCAATATGGACTTGCAAACTACCATAAGGAGTCGTCGGCGCTCGTGCCTTGGGCCTCGGGTATTGGGCATTATGCGCGATAGTGCTCTGCATGTCTTTGCAGACGTCTTCTTAACGTACTCCAAGTGCTCGCGAAAGCAGAGCCTGGTGTCTATCATGACAGTGGCAGTTTCTACTCTCTTGCGGCTGCTGACCAGTACCGCCTCGGTTTTTTGCGATGACAGCTCCAGACTCACTGACGATAACCAACGGTAAACCATGGCTATACCTGCGCCGCATGCAGACTCGGCCATCTGAAGTTTTTTGGCCACAACAACCAGGGCCACATCATCCGCGAAACCAACGATGTGGGTGCTAGTCGGGAAGGGTAGTCGTAGAATGCCATGCCGTAGAAGGCCCTAGAACTGAGCCCTGAGGTACTCGCGCTGAAACATCATGTCTTTTTATGCCATCCTCTGTCTCGTATAGCAACTGCCTGCCCGTGAAGTAGCTGCGTATCATGGCGTACAGGTATGCCGGGATACCGAACGACGCTAGTGGGTACAGGATGCTCATGCAGTCCGCTGTGTTGAACGCGTTTTTCACGTTTCGGGTACGACAGCAGTCCCAAGTGCACATGGTGTAGGGGAGGTACTCTAGAGGATGCACATCACGTCTTTTTCTAGTGTGGACGCTTCGAGCAGCAGAGGCTGGCACTCAGGGAATCCGCAGGCGAGGAAGTTACCACTAGTAACTTCTGTGATTTAATGGTTGCTAGCGAACGATTCTGGGACGCGACCAGCACTTTCGCAGCCAGTGCCATAATGGAACTTCGCAGACTGGAGCGATTGAGAAAGACATGAGTAGTTATAAGGCGGTTGGGGGCCCCTGCGATGCATAGTCTTGCGGTCCAGTGCGCAGCAGCCAGATGGCCTGGTTAACGCGACGCAAGGTCGACACATCGACCATGAATCATCTCGAGCGAGCGCTTGACACTGCAGCAGGAACTCAGCTTCTGGCCATTGTTGCGTCCCTTCAACATCAGCGTGCAAATCAGCCGATCCACAATGGGGCACTGGGTCGTTGCGGAAACGCTTATCGTCATAACATTCTTCCAGCGCTTTGAATTGCCTTCCAGTTTTCTTTTTTATAATTTTGTAGTTCACTGGTGTGACCGCATATTTTTAAGACAAAAATCTCGAAATGGCTCTTTACTAAGTATTTTTAACCGATTTTTTGAAAAATTTTACACTTCCAAACATTAATACACATTTACGACTTTTTTGAACCATACCCTAAAGCATGTTAAATGTTGTAATTTTTTTCTCATGTGTTTTGTTGTTGCTTCGTAAACTTTTCGATTTACGCTTTGCCATTTTACAAGGGCTAGCGAATCCGACTGTTGTATTTCTCATCTATATATTTTCATTTGTGGCAACACAATAATTGCAGCACACTTTTGGGTCTGCGTCAGAAAACGATTCATTTCAACAAGTGCTTTAATAATTAAAATCTGTCTTTGTATGTCTTCTAAGACCACAAATGAAGTGTTGTTTATGCAATTAGAGGCGATTGCCCTCCTCTAACAATTCAAGTCAAAGATTTGTAGCACACTTTCAGGCTAACAAATTATTTTCCCAGTTGTAATTCAACTGTTTCGGCTGTTGTTGCGGTTTGTTGCAACCAAAAAAAAAAAGCGCGAGCTCAACCGGCAATTGTTACGTTAGGCGCACAAAACTAACACCAAACAGGGCAGACAATGGCTTTAATTTAACTGTCGGAAGTGAAGCACAATGCAAAATACGAGTTGAACTTACAAGCAATTTGCCTTATGCATTACCGCGAGGAAGGGAGCAGGAACAGGAGCAGGAATCCCTCTGTTACGCCCATTTCTCACTCACACACACATACGGGAAGACGAAGTCGGACTTGCATACAAACACACATAAATCTACGCCAACAAAAACGTGTTTTTTTTTTTTTGCACTGAATCGCAACTCCGTTGCACGCACAGACAAAACGTTGCTCCTGGTTTTTTCGCCTTTCGACTTTTGCCTTTGGTATGTTCATTATTTTTATCTTTCGCAATGAATGCAAAACTACGGAACAAAACAAAAACAGCACCAGCAACTCGGACTCGGAGCTGGCACACAAATATGCAAAACAGTTAAAGGATTCATGGCGCTCGAAAATCTAGGCGTAAAGTGTGAATAACGCGTAGCTATGTGAATGAGCTGAGGACGGTTTGACTCCGACTCCTGCTCCGGCAAAGCGGGAATGCAATCAGCGGAATTGTAATTTAGCATAAAAGGAAGTTGCGGCAGAGCAAATTGAGGTTTTTCTAGTTGGCTCAAGCGAAAAAAAGTAAAGAAAACAACTTCCGCCAGATAATGGCAAATGCCAGACGGACGGACAGCCATCCCAATCCTTTATACGTCATGTTAAATGCGCTGCAAAATTGCATTAAATACGCACGCTTGTCACTTTTTGATAAGGGAATTAAATTTTGCGGTTTAACGCTGGCGGCAACACACAAAACCCGACTCTTGGGACATGGCTGCCGGAGCTGCCTTGCAGCCTTCCAGCATTGGCCGTGTTTATGGCTTGCGACACCAGCGATGCTGTCAACACTGTAAGCGAGGAGACGTCATCATTGCGGTTTTTCGTTATTCAATTTGCGCTGCTTGACGGGAGGGCTAAGACAAAAAGAAGCTATGCCATATACTTGCCGTAGGATTGTTTTTTGACTTAAAAGTCACAAATTTTTATATTGAAAATCCAAACAGTTTTGTTACCTTTAATAAGACCAAAGAGAGGTTAATTAACTTTAAGATTTTAAAAAGTAAAGTCGAAATTTGTTTTGTAAGCTATGGAGGTTGGTTTAGCAATCTTTTTTTTTAATTTGAAAAAATCTCCACGTCGAAAAGTCTAAAGAAATTTGTCTCAGTCTGTGTACGAGTATATATGAATATATCTTAGCCCGTCTGATTGACTGACAAATCAGCCCACAGACCAAACTGCAGAACCCTAAGATCTTAAATTTTACAATGTGACATCTTGCGCTTAGGGCAGTCTTGGACTTGGAAATATTATGCCGGTGATTGGTGTGATTTTGTGTGCCGGTTTATTGGCCTTAACCCACTAGTTCACACAAAACTCTTACTCGCTAAATGTCTTAGTGCGACTGTTGCTCATTGCTATGATCGTACAGCTATTGTGACTTGAGCCGGAAGCTTAATTTAACCCTTCGATGGTCCTCTTTGGCACAGCTTTGGTCGGGAGACTCAATCGGTCTCCACGAATAGCTGGCACTAAATTCCGTCTGACCCTCCGGCAATATTCCGCACAGATAAGCCGACTCGGAGATCCACTCGTGGTCTCCCACTCACTCTGCCACACCTCCATCGGTGATCTGTGGTTACTTTGGGTAGCTCCTTCCATGACGCTTCTTCGATGTCCCTCTCTTCGATCACTCGCGTTGGAACTCGCACTCGCTTAGAATCGCGATCTAGGGACTTGGCACTAGCTTTAAACAACTCGCACTCGACTGAATACTTGTCTCCAGCGGCAAGTCCCTTTTATAAATCCCAGACCTGGCTCTGTGAAACTTTGGCCTGCAAATGGTCTCCAAGTACCGCTGCTGCCATGCGCCGCCAATTCAATGGAAATTTCCATTGCCACTGTCGCCTAATTCTGTGGTTATGAACGCGATCACCCGTCTTTGACTACTGCTTTCTCCTTCTCGTGCCAATACAGGTTTCCTTTTCCTCTCTGCTTGCGGTCTGCAACTGTACACCGTCTACGATCTTCCCTTCGCCACTCAGCTCCTGTAGCCAATTCGATTTTGTAAAATTGTTGACTTTAGATACATTTTCAGTCGACAATGGAACGAAAAACTTCGTCCATTCGAACAGGATGGCGCTGGAATTGTCATTAAAAGACGTACAAAACGAACAAACTCTGAAATGAGCCCTCTAGCCCATTCTTTTCTTTTTAAGAAATTTACAACTCTCCAAAATTGTTGGCCTGCTCATTTTACCTTCGCAAAAGTTGCAAAAACGTGTCACGGTTGCTGAACAACCTCACACTGTCAAAATTGTCTATATAAGGGGTCTGACCGATATCAAATCGCTCCAGATTTAGCTATCTCTGTTTCGAATCAACATTTTAACGATCCCATCAACTGATCAAAAGCTTCACAATAAGATTGTCTAAAATAATCCTTGGGTAACAGAAACTTGAAATTATCTGTTAAACCATGATCAAAACGTTTGGAAATTTCATGCTGATGTGAAATTTAAGGTTCTCTGAGCTCAAAGTTAATTGCAGCGTTAACTCTTTTTCCCAAATTTCTTCAAATTTGGAATCACGAGACGCATTCAACACATCAGCAATTGCTTTCACTTTTTCATGCGATTCAATGACATTCTGCAGTTCTATGTTCAATATATCAATGCGATCGAAAATTTCAGTCATAAGTAATCGTAAAACTACAAAGCTTTGACGGAGATCGGACTATCGTCTTGGTTGTCCACCGATCGATCATCGAGGAATTTTAGAAATTCAGGGTAATTTACCTTGATTATCTAAAGCAGCGATGGGCAAGCTTTTGCTCCCATTGCTCTCATTGATCCGAGAGTAATTTTACGGCAAATGGCGCCGTGCAGTCGAATTAAACACAGTAGTCTCACTTCGAAGTACTCACTTCAATGTATCTTCGTCATTCTCTTTCACTGCTTCAATCTGCAACTCCTTGAAATGTGCAACCTTGATTGTTCCAATGAATTTTCTGGCTAGGTATAGTAACAAGATTCAGGTTATGGAAATTACAGTGCACATACAAAACTCTAGATTCTTTCTTACTTATACGCGCCTACAATTCTGAGATTTTTTTAGAAACTTTTGATGCCCCATCGTAGCACTGGCCTCCTACTTTTGAGAGAAGCAACGAGTTCACGACGAATAAAGTTTCTGATGAGTGTTTGGCGTTGAAAAGAATCCGATGAAAATCTCATTTGCAACTAAATCTTCGGAAACCGTTCTAAGGCAAACGGAGACTTGCTCTATTCGCGACGCATCTTGTAGACGACATCAGATCGAGTATTTCATTTTGATTTTTATTGCGGAGTCATCTATATCCATCTCTCTGCAACCAGGATTTCAGTTCTGCCATGATTTGAACACCATGCGCATGCTCTGACAGCGCTTTTTCCCGCGTGAAATTTAAAATGTATAAATCGACTAAGTTGGTGTTTGATTATTTCGAGTGGGTAAGTATCCTACTTGGGATTTCTTGAGTGGGTCAAGGTACTCACTTAAGAAGGACTATCCGCATTTTGAACCCGTCGAAGGTGAAACTAAGTAAGGTGTTCTATTCCGATGTGTCTAATTCTAAAGAGAGCAGAGAGCAGAGAGAGAAGTTGCAGCTAAACGAAATACTTGTGTTTGTTTTTGTTTGCTCCCAAAATAAAGAAAGAAAAATAAAGCCACTGTTTTTTGAAAAATACGTGTGTACTTGAAACCATTTTAAAAATCCACGCAGAAGACTTACAGTGTTATGGAATAAATTCTTCAACCGGACTGAACTAGAACAATTGACATCATGCGTCTTACTGGTTCTGGCTGCTAAATGACGTTTTTGTTGCCATTTGCTACCATTTTAAATCCATGCGAAGTACGCCTACTTAAAGACTGTGCCATTGACTGTTGTCATTTATGTTCAAGTAAATCTGTCATTGTTCTCATGTATTCTACTCTGTCTGAACTGACTGCCAGACAGCTGACATGCTGCCAGTGTGATTGTAAACGAGCCCTTATTGTTTTTTTAGCCCTGTCCGTCTGTCTGTTTATACCCTGTTCCCATTGAAAATGGGAAAAGGGGGATCAAGAAGTTGTGCAAAAGTATGTAACAGGTAGAAGAAAGCGTTTGCGACCCTATAAAGCATATATATTCTTGATCAGCATCAACAGCCGAGTCGATTTAGCCATGCCCGTCTGTCCGTCCGTCCGTCATGAACGCGTCGATCTCAGAGACTATAAGAACTAGAGCTACAAATTTTTGCATGTAGGTAGGTGTTTACCCGATTAAAATCGGGTTTTTTTCAGATTTGGAAAATTCCTCCCCTTCCCTGTCAGAGCCACAATTTTTAAGATAGACCTTCCAAACCTTTATATATATCAAGTAAGGCCCAATATCTATCTATTCTAAAAAGATCAATAAGATCGGACAAAAAACACCGAAGTTATATACGAATCAATTTTGCTTGTGGGAGAGAGGGGGTCCTTGCATTGTCAGTTACCGCGTTTGCACGTGCGTGTGTGCGTATGTTAGAGTGTGTGTATGAGTGAGTGTGTGTATATGTGTTTGAAAACACAAGAAGTCAAGGGAACAGGGTATTTTGTAGTCGGGGCACTCGACTACAGCTCCCTTACTTGTTTGTTTATAATTTTTGTTCAACCGTAGTTTTGGAACAGGTTCAGATTCAGCTTTTATTATTAAAGAGGTTCGGTTCAAGGTTCGGTTCACAGTAAATTAATAGTCGAAATTCCGGTTTCGAACCGGTTCGGTTCAAAACCGGCTTGCAGCCCTGTTACTTACTGTTCGTTACATTGTTGATATTTCATTATAATGGAAAAAAACATATGAGTTTTACTTTCTCGTAATATATTAGTCAACGATTTTTGTGTTATTCTACTTACAAATAAAATACAATTTCCAAATTCTAATGTTCAATTGTCTGCTTCAATTTGCATTTGCAATATAGCGAGCTTTACCAAACTTTGTGAACTTCGAGAGCCATGGTTGACGCTAATTTAGGTAAGATTTTAATTGTCCTACATGGTCACCGGAATTAATGCATAAATTTCATCACTTTTTACAGATGAGCAAAGGCGTCGAAGGCAGCGTAACTTTGAAAGATATTGTCTGCAAACTAGCAAAAGGCAATTACGACCCATGCCCACACCATTTTACTCCCTGAAGAGATCCTGCAGTAATATTGAGTTTACCGTCTACCAAGAGCCGCGTTGTGTCTTAGAAATCTCCCGATTGCCTATAAACTGCCCACAGTGTCAGCGCGTAATAAGTCCCTCAGCCATATTGCAGCATTTTGTAACCTATCATACCGAAATTGGTCCCGTACGCTTTGTGGTGTTATATGAGGGACAACGTTATGTGGAGCTGGTTGAACCAGGTGAGCCGAAGTTTCGTGAAAATATGGTCCTGACAATTTATGCATACGGTGGGTCTGAGGGAAATCCGAAGCGATCGTTAATTAGCCGCAAAGTTGCACTCCCCAATGTACCTATGATTGGGCCATATAATGATTATCGCTATCACACGCCGCTTATACTAATGGTATGCCGTACATCGTGGGCCGCTGCTCTGGGCAATAAAGACTTTGATGAAGCAATGGCAAATAAAAGGTGTGAGGAGGATGATATTTGGATTTTCTGGATGTTAACGGCGGAAATGGTGCGGCCTTTGTATGTCACTCTGACGGCATTTGATAAATTCATGAGCGAATCGAGAAGTCGGACTATCGCTGTTAGAAATACGTCGCAGAGTCAACGCTGTTACGACTTCATTCATGATGACTTTAACTATTTAATGCTAAGCTATGAGGATATGAGGTCAATGACACATGATTTTATGTTTCGTCTTCGTCTAGAAGTAATGGTCGATGAGTTTGTAAACAATAATGCGCCATCAGTGGGTAAAGGCAAAAATTCTTTGAAGAAAAAATTACTTTAAAAATTGTAATAAATGATGTTTGTTCAAATGTGTACCAGTTTTTATAAGGAAAGGCTAAGCTCAGGAACCAAAAAGTTCTTGAAACACCTGTAAACGTAGCTAGTCGGAAACGTATCTGATATGATCTCAGTTTGTCTTTGAGAATTAGGGAAAGTTTTATATGTTTCTTTATTCTTTTTTGCATTCTTCGTAAATTGGCCGTTACTTGGACTGTTCGTCGTGAAGAAGAAACTTAATCAAACCTAATTTTTTTTAAGACAGGCAACAATTCTAAGCCACTTCCCCCCACACACACAACGGGAACTTAAAAATTGCATTCATTATGTGGCAGTGGCACAAAGCGGTTACGGAAAAACGAGGCTAGTGCTTGGAGCGTTCCGCCACCAACACCACAGACACAGTCACCACAATGACACAGAAAGTGTTGAGCTGCAAATGAGGAAACAATGCGGCAGAAACAACAACGAGAAAAAAACAGAAAAACGAAACGGAAAATGGAAATGCTTCAAGTGGCAGGGGCAGGCCACGCGTGGAAATTCTCTCACACAGCAAAACGCAAACAGTGAAAATGCAAAACGGATGTGTAAATAATTTAGACGAGTTGCCAACACACACTCATTCACACACACACACACAGTTTGTAGTGTATCTTTTTAGTTTATGTATCATTAAAAAATACTTACAGCGAAACAAAACAAGCGAAGGAAGAAGCAGAATATAATGAAAGCCATGCAAAGCGAGGGAAATGTGCCATTTGCCAACTGCTAGGCAAACACTCAAGAGTTGGGGCGTGTAAGGTCCTAGTTTGGTTTTTTATACCCTGTACCAAAGGTACAAAAGGTATAATGAGTTTGTGCGATTGTTTTTTAACAGGCAGTAAGAAACGTCCTCAATCTCGATCAGCGTCAACAGCAGGGTATCCGAAATAAGTGTGATGAGGAAGTTGCCACATGCATAAGCACCGCCAAGTCCTGCTAACAATCCTCGTCATAGAAAATTGAATCGCAACTGAAGTCAAGGCTTTAAACTAATCTCTGATCATAGCATAAAAATGTTTTACATGTAGATTTTGTCAACCTGATCAGATCAGTTAAGTAATTAGGTTTCTATTTGTACTCTCTTGCTTTATTTGTTCGTTGCTCAGCCTCTTTAGATTCCATTTTTATTGCGTGGAGTTGAAAATTTCGTTTATTCATAAACATTGCCACAAAATATGCAAATAATAATATAATCAAATCAAATTTTGGAGCCAGCTGTTTGTATATCTTTAATTCCATCAGCACTGAACTCGCGGTTAACTTTAACCAGTGCTCGATCAGCGGTTAAGTCTGTTCCTCCGGTGGCTGATAAATATTGCTACAAGATTAAGAAAGTCAAATTTACTTGGTGTTTTCAGAGTATGGAATTCATTTTTCTTTTATTCATATTAAAGCTCATTCAATTTTATGAAAAATAGCTGAATTAGATCTAAAAATAATTGAATTTAAATGCCCCCTGCTTGTTGATGCATGTGCGGTATCTTATCAAAAAGTTGTTCATTACTGCTTGGAGAGTTGATACAAGAATAGCCGCAATTGTTGCTCGAATGGATTGCTTTAGTTCATTCAAATTTGTCGGTTTTGTTTTGTAGACTTCCTGCTTGCAATAACTCCACAGGAATAAATCAGTTGCATTAAGGTCAGGCAACCTGGGGGCCTACGGAATGTGGAGTTTCTGGATATCAGCTTATTGGGAAATTTTCGTCGCAATTCTGTCATAACAGGCTAAGCTATGTGATTTTTTTATTTTTTTTTTTTTTTATAGATTACATTTATTGGTAACTAGCCTTCTGCTACCCTTTTTGTCCGCTTATACTAGTGTGAAATTGTGTTTTATCAGTACTTGGCAGTGTCCATTTGGGCTTACCGATAATGTATAAGTGTTTTAATGTAGGTATTAAGTGAGAAAGTGTGAGAATTTGGTGTAAATGGTGTCCTGCTAGAGTCGCCGTGAGTTCAGGTCCTTGGGTAAGACTCTCTTTAACCTTCTTCTTTGACGTACACCATGGATTCTCCGTTTTCTTAACAAGTTTTTAGCCAGTTTGTTAGGGTGGTGAGATAGCTTGTCAAGGTAAGTGGCGGCCTGTTTGTTGATAACATCCCCAACAATGGGAACTCCAAGGTCCTTTTCAATATCCCCTGGTTCTCAGGTACCATTCAGCTCCCGTAATACATCTAAGGATTTTCGCCTGACCACTCTAATCTTACTCAGGTGAGACTTCGCCGCGATTCCATAAATTTGTAGGCCATATCTCCATACCGGAGCCAGAATAGCCTTGTAGATTAGGACTTTGTTCCTGAGTGACAATTTGTTGTTGGAGTTCAGGAGCCACCCCATGCGCCGTGCTTTGGCAGCCACTGCCTGAGCTGTTGTCGTGACATGTTGTCCAAAGGTCAGTCTTCTGTCCAGTGTCACCCCAAGGTATTTATGGGCTGCTTTATGCTCCATAAGCTGACCGTGCAAGAATACTCCCGGGCAGGTGTCACGACGGGTGGAATAAGTCACCGAAGCGCACTTGTCCGTGTTTATGGCAATATTCCATCTACCGGCCCAATTGTTAAACCTATTCAAGTACTCTTGAAGGGCATCTGTGGCTGAGTATATGCATTTGTTGCGGGCTACCCTGCGGTACACCAGCCCGAATGGTTCTTGTTTGGGATGTTGCTCCGTCCTGTGCAACCTCAAAAGTTCTGTCCGTCAGGAAGCTCTTGACTAGCAGGTACAGTTGTGGCGGAAGAAGTTTCTTGATCTTCGAGAGCAGACCTTCGTACCACACTCTATCGAAGGCCGGCTGGATGTCAAGAAAGCTGCCACTACGTACAATTTCCCGTCATACCCTTCAAGGATGTAGTTGACCACTCGATGTAATTGTTCGGGAGTTCCATGGCTCAGTCGGAAGCCAAATTGAAAATCGGGTATGGCTTTTCGAATAGATCGAATATCAAGCATTCTTCGAAGGATACAACGCTCGAAGATCTTTCCAAGGGTGGATAGTAGGCTAATCGGCCGGTAGGAATCAAGGCAGGATGGTGGTTTTCCATTCTTGTGAAAGAGAACAATTCTGGCTTTCTTCCAGGGTGATGGAAAATGGCTTAGTCTCAGAGCCGCGTTTAAGATGAGCACCAAGAACAATATGGCTTTGTCTGGCAGGAGCTTCATTGTCCTGTTGTCAATGTTGTCAATGCCTGGAGTCTTACGTACCACCAGATCCTTGATTTCCCCTTTCACCTCAGGGAAGATCATTGGCGGATCTAGGAGGGCCATTTGGAGGGGGCTATCAAGGGCATCTGAAACTAATTGGTTCCGGCGGGGCGAGGATGTGTTCTTACGGCTGGATTCGTTGGGATCCAGCTGGGAAGGCTTCCACTCAAGGCAGTGACGGAATTCGCCAACTCGGTTCGGAAGGTTTGGATGTTGGATCCAGATGGGAGTAAGAATTCCCTCTTGGGGATTCTTTGTGGGGGACATTAAGTATGGGCAATATTAAGATCTTTGAAGACGCAAAGCTTTTTCAACTTATTTTTACTTCACGCTAAGAATTCACCATAAAGTAACAAATCAAGGGGCGCGAGTTTGACCTTACACTTTTAAACATACGCCTTAGATGGTGTTCGGGTGTTTTAGTCGTATCTTAATGAGCTTTTCAGAATTTTTAAGTACTACAGATATTACAAATCTGTGCAAAACTAAGTGCTACCATTTTGTTCCCCCATTTTCACCTTCACCGCAGTTTTGAACAAAAATGGTGCTAAGAGGCATATTGTCCTTAGATTTTTGGAGCTACTTCCAGCCTTTGCAATAGCATCATAGGAGATAAAAAAAAATGCTTGTGTTGGTGAGCACTAAAGACACCAATCCATTAACTGTGATTTCTCCGCTTCTCTCTCAAAAATTCGCCGTTTCAGCTAGCGTCTGGGTAAAAGCACATGTGACTTGGGCTCGGCTAGGAACAGCAGGGTAAATAACAGTCTCGATTGTACGATTTTCTTACTTGTTTGGTTTTGGTTTCAGTACGTGCGAGAAATGCAATAATTATATGCATACAATAACACACACACACTGACTCATTGCAGTGTTTTTTGACATGCTGCAAATTAAACAGAAACACCCAGAGAAATGGAGAGAGAGGGAGTCTCGGTCGCTTACCGAACTAAATTACTTTTTTGTACCAGCTGCATACAATCAGAATGCAACGGGATTAAAAACCAACGTGTAACTGTAACTGTTACTCTCCTCTCAATTCAGGAGTCTCTGCGGTTTGTCAGTCTGTAAGTTGGGGAGTAAGTTGGTAAACCTCCAGCGGCATTTGCATACCTGCTACTAAAAACTGTGTATGTTATCCAGAATATTTAAGCGAATTTAATACAAGGCATACAAGCTCAAACGCCTCCGGGACAAACCGCAGACATTGAAAGTGTCGCCCTGCCAGAGCAAAAGCAACACCCGTCTGTCTCTATAAATCTCTACGGATGTATTGTTAACTGCCTTTGGCTATCTTCTTCTTCCTTTTTTTTTGTTTTTCAACCTTGCCAAAGGACAAGGAATCGTATAGACCGACAGGCAGACAGTTTGAAAAGCAGTGCAGAAAACAAGAGCGGCTCAATTTGCACGCTTCGTTATTCAATTAGACACTTTGCACTCAAACACACATGCACAACCACGCACACACACAGAGGCTGACTAATTTTGATTGATGGCCCAATAATGACGGTGATTTATCATATTTGCATGCAAACATTTCAGCGTGCATTGCACTTGAAAATTGCAATGGAAATTCATATCCATGCAGACAGTTTGATTAAAAGTTAATTTTGATATAATCTATGAGGGGCATTTTCTGAAAATTTTATACGCATTAATCTGTTATTGCCCAACTGGTAACTCTACTCGAAAGCGTTTTCTTGGTTGAAAAGGAGCTTGTATTGTCAACGAGCTATTATGGGTCAAATATACTAAACATTTTTAAAGGGTTTTTATTATCGCTCTTGTGCGAATGACTTAACCTAAAAAAGATGTTAAAGTGTGGAACATGGGCGAAAGAAATACTTTCACAGATGTTTGCTCCCTATAGATCATTTTTTTTTTCAACTAATCAGAGATAAGGCCAATATACTGAGAACTATACTTTGACCTGAAAGAAAGAAATTATTTTAGCCTCGAGTTTTTAATGGAGCAAGTTCGAAAAATGTACATAATTTTGTTCTCCAAACATAGCAAGCAGAAACCTTTACACTCATTTACCTCTACTATACATATTCCCAACTTGAGAACTCCAATCGATCATATATATGCAAAATGCCAAAAATATATTCTTGAATACTTAAAGGCAAGTCAATTTAAGTAGATTTTTAGCCGTGCGACAACCAGCGAGTGCGATAGAGCAACTGGTTGAGACGGCATCCCAATCGTTTTAAAGTCCCAAAGGCCTCGAGCTTGATTCCCCCATTCTGTTGGGGATTTATTTCATTTCCTCTTATTTGGCCCAATAATTCAATCACAACCGTTTGACGGTCTCGGCCGCTGCAATTAATGCCCGCCACTCGCTTCTGTCTTGCGCGAGCTGGCACCAGTTAGTCAGCTCAAGCGCTTCCATGTCAATTTAGCATGCAGCAGTCATACAGTGGTTGTCATTATACTCAGTACCAGAGGTACTCAGAGTATATTAAGTTTGTGCAAAAGAATGTAACAGGCAGAGGGATGCATCTCCGACCCTATAAAGTATATATATATTCTTGATCAGCATCAACAGCAGAGTCGATATAGCTAAGTCCGTCTGTCTGTCCGTATGAACAAACAGATCTCAGAGATAGTAAGAGATAGAGGTTTGACGTGTATGGGACAGGTGCAATCATCCATATAACTGACTGAAAAACTCCACTAACTTGTCGTCCAATAGCTCCTCATACATTTGGACGTTCATTTTGATCGATTTGAAACATATCAGACTCCTTCCTTAATAGCAAAATTCAGTCCTTAACAGTCCTTAAAATTCTTTCCTTAAGGGGGGAACACACTTTGCTATGAGCAAAAGTAGATGATTTTTAAAAAAATTCCAGAAAAAAAAGTATAAGAGATTTTTTATTTTTGTTTTTTTTATTAAATAGTTAATGAATGAAAGGAAAATACAAAATTTTTTTTTGTCAATATAAGGCCCGTTCAGAAAGTTATCGGCCTCCGAAAAATGATGAATAAAACAAAGGTGCCCACATGGTGACCATGGTTGCAGCACTTGCGATGATCTCAAAAAAAAAAGAAAAATGCGGTTATGTTTAGAACTAATGTGGCTATCGTTTGGACAAAATGGCGGACATTTGAAAAAAAAAATTTTTTTGGCCTTTTTTTTATTTAGTGTAGTGTAAAAAAAGTACACTTAAAATATAGGTATCCAAAAGATGGAGGGCCGAACGATAGCGACGACAATTCTGCGTCGTATAAGCCCTTTCGGAGCAAAATCGGTCCACTGGTTTCCTCTGAATCGTGGCCACCAGTTTGAAAAACGTGGTTTCGAGATAAACGCGTTTAAAGTTTGCAGTTGCTAGGACATTTGGGTCACCTTGTGTCACAAAAAGGCCCATATCTTCTAAACTATTTCCAAGCTACAAAAATATGCAAAAAAAGTCGAAAATTTTTTTTCCGCAAAGTGTTTTCCCCCCTTAAGCATATCTTCCCAATATTTCTTGCAACTGTCTGGAACGTACAGACTAAACTTTTCTTCGTCACTGGAAATTCCTCGTCCCAGAATTGTTATTAATGTGGGAACTCAATGTGCGCCATTATAAGGCGAGGTAAAAGCTTAGGCTTAGGTATCATACAGGTATGTTGAAGGCACGGTGTTTTATGGATTATTTGTATAATCCAACTCCTTCTTATATTGAGTTCCAATTGCATTTTACCCTTGCTTTCTGACCCCTGGGTTTTACATTTTCATCGGGTGTCGATAGCGCTTTTTCGTCCGCTACATGGTGTTGTGCGTTCTCAGAAATAAAATACCGTTAGCTTAAACGGAAAACAGAGGAAAAATATTTTATCACATTGGAGAAGAACCTTTTTCATAAAGTTCGTCAAAGTGGGCTTTTCCATTTTTTTTTAGTTTCATATGAAAATCTTAAAAATTCATTTGGTACAGAGATTCTACCCGGACCCTACGAAACATAGCGTGTGGCACTTGGGATTATACACGCTGCGTGCTTGAAGAAAGTGCCGTGCCATAACTTATATTTTTTTTTTGCAATCCGAATGTGGCCGAGGTGGCAGCATGGGGCCTGAGCAATATTGTCCGCCATGGCGATGCCGCTCGGGACATTCTCATATAACACAATGTCGTCGATGTCAAAAAACAAACATTGTCAAAGAGGCCGCTTGCGCAGTTGGACACTTCACGAATGGCAAATACAGGCAAATCATTGATGCTGGAATATTAAGACAGAATGGCAGAAAAAAAAAAAAAAAAATTAAATAAAAATTAAAGCGTTAAAGCGGACGACTCCGGAGATTCAGCTAGTATAAATATAAAACAAGCTCTGTACCAGTTGGGCAGTAGAGCCGCTGCAGCATCAAAAAACGAACATTGTCGAAGAGGACGCTTGCGCAGTTGGTAACATAACAGCTGGAAAACAAAGGCAAATACAGGCAATCATTGATGCTGGAATATTAAGACAGAATGGCAGAAATAATAAAAAAAAAATAATATAAAAATTAGAGCGTTTAAGCGGAGCGCTTTAAAAAAAACAATGTGTTGCTCTCGCAATTGTTCTGGCCCGACTGACATGACATGTTGCCAGAGTCGACTACTTAAAATATTAGCTTCAAGGCTTGCTGAGTTGGGAATGAAATTTAAAATTTTGTCGGTTTAATTCAGCCGTGCATTTTCGTGGCAACGCAAACAATAAATACCTTGGTATAAGGGAGCAAGCCCTTTATAATAGTTGGTCTTTATTATTTTATATTAAATTAATGATTAGCTTATTATTAACAAACGTTCTTTGAGTTTCACAAGGCGCAAACTGACTCACTGACGCTATATATATCGATAAGTCCTCCATACTTATCTATACATCGACATCAGTCATTATTTAACACTAGTTTTAAGTGTTGCACAGGTTCAATAGAAATAGCGGTTTCATAAAGAGGTTATATTTAAATTCAAAATTATTCACAGTTTACACCTTTAAAAAAAATGCACAAAATGAAATATCGACACTGCAAACTGGAACAGAATGGAAAACTGACCGGGAAATAGGAAAACTGTCTTTGGCCTTAGACGTGCCAAAATCAGTATTCGGGGGTTTTTGGGTGCTCTGATTTCATTTTTGGCGCCACTTTACCGATCGTTTACTTATGAAAGGGGGTATAATTATATATATATAGGTTTTTGGGTGCTCCGATTTCGTTTCTGACAATATCTTTCCCTTCGGTGGGGAGGGGGCCGCCTTATGGAGGGAGGAGGGGTATATTTGATAGTTTTTGGTTGCTCTAATTTTATTTATGGCAATATTTTTCCGATCGCGCTGGAGGGGAAAGGGTATAAAAACTTTAAAAAATTAAATCCATGTCCAGCTTTACTTTTAACTTCACTTTGAATACATTCGGAACTGTCCACACAGCTTTGAATGTCCTTCCAAAAACTATGCTCAACTAGTGAAGAACTTAATGGAAGACAATTCGTGGCCATATTTATGGCGCTAATTGGTCCTTTGCTCGACTAGCGTTGAAGCGTTGCGTTGACAACGAGACAGAGTCCTGGACCACGTGGCTTGCGGCAGCCTTGGCGTATACGCAATATTTGCTTTGTGTGAACTTTTTTTTTTTTATTATTGCACTCTCGCATTTCTCTCCTTTCTGTGCAAGTCTATGAAATCCGGTTTAAGCCGCTTGCTACCTGTGATATGTATGAAATTTTTGCTGCCACTCGACAGGCACATGTGCGCACACATGGGCGACAATGCAGCACACAAATACAAATAAAAAGTGGGTCGCATTTTTGCCAGCAGCTTCAGCTGCTGCCTGTGGCTTTGCCAACGGCTTGGGCCGCCGGTAAACACTCAAATCCAATTAAATTTAATACGACTTACTTGGCTTTGTTGCAGGCGCATGTGTGTGTGTGTGTGTGTAAGAGAGAGCATTTGCTTTGCTCTTGCTCCGCTGTTTTTGTATTTGTTGTTTGTTTTTTGCTTTCTTTTTTTAATGTTATTACTGCCGCAGCTTTTGTTCGGTTTTACCTGCAAGCTTTGGACTTGGCTTGGCTTAATTAAAGCTTAATTTTGTAAATAAAATTTGCCACTGCAAATAAGCTTAAACAAGCTAATTGAGTTTTGTGGCTGAGCGGGAGTGCGGAGGGGAGCCTTAGCTGGCGATCAATAAACTCAAATTGGAGCCAACCGGCTGCGACAATTAAAATCTCTTACCACTGTCAACGCTCGACACAAAATATGCGATGGCATTACTTATACGGCAATCTCTTTCCGGTTGTCGGAGAACCGGGGGAGATATGTTCAATGGATGAAATATGAATATGCATGCGATGAAAGGAGGTGGCGTTCGTTGATGAAATCTGTGTCATATGCAAATTCACGAGTCTATGGACAAACTAGGGTAAATGGATACAATTGTTTTGTGTAGTTGGTGATTTGAATAGCAAAATAAAAATGCAACTTAAATTGAAATGTACAAAATACTGTTAAATGATTTTTGAAGAATGCTAACACTTCAATGAAAGTGACTTTAATTGTGTTTGTTTGAGTCACATTTAGTTTTTGCTGCTAATTATGCTAAGCTGATTTCAGGGGTCCTAGAAATCGCGTCATCTAACAGAACTGAATTTATAGCTTTGAAACCCTCTTAATGACTTAACCCAGTTCATTTGAATTTACAAATGGATCAAAAGTATCCGAATAACACTTTTTTTTATAAAAATACTAACGATGCATCAATAAATACCAGTTTTAGCCATAAAAACACAGGTTTTTTTTAATTTGTTGCCCTATTTTTTACAGAGATGCAAATATCGCAGTGCTTTTGTATCACTTATTCTGAGTTATTGTACAAGATTTAATAAACAAGAGTTACTGCTCGAGAGTTACTTAGTTATAGGAAAAGATAATGTTAAGTTATGTTCCCGAACCGATTTGAGCCCAGAATTCCGACTTGTTATTAACTGTGAAACGAACCTTAAGTAAAACCTAAAGTGAGAGACTTGCTGAACCAGCACCTGTTCCTAAACAAAATTTCGGTTCTGTTCAACAATATTATAGGCATTCTGATATCTAGCAAATCTGCTCTATATTGTCCTCCAAAAACTCGAAATCCTCAGCAAAGTCTAATGAATTTCTATAAAAAATACTCGATTCTTGATTCCACTCTCAAAAGATGACAAAAATTATCTTCCTTTAGCATTACAATTAATAAAGCGATTATAGACATCATTAGTGCATACTTATCTATCAGTTGAGAGGGCCTTAGGCTGTGTCTAGACTAGGAATTCTCAAGAAGAGCGAGGCCAAAAATTAAGAGTGTATTGGAGTGCGAAAAAAACGACACTAACCAGCTCACACCTACTTCATTGAACACTGGCCAGCGACTGAAAAGCTGCTTGCTCTCTTGGCATAAGCCACGACATGCTTTCGGCTCGTGTTGGTTTGAATAGCGAAATGTTCTCGGTCCCTGCGGGCCAGGCGTGACCGTCTCTGGTCTACACTGTTATACTCATGAGCATAGCTCGCAAAAAACTGTTAACACTTTTTTCAATGCGACCAGCCTCAGTGAAAAACAGAAACAAACGCAGCATAAGCGGTCTCTCACTGATCGGAACACTTTTTCTCGCACCTCATGTGTTTTCTGTTACATCTTTTCGGTTGAGCAAAACAAACGATTCGGTCATTCGACAACCTCCGACAGCAACTGTTTTGAGCGAGCGCTCACTAAACAACTGTCTGCAAATAAGCAGAACACAATGAGTGTCTACGAATAGTGATTTTTTGATAATTGCGTTTGGTAGGCTGTTTGTATGTGTGACGCTCGTTATAACGAGACACACACGAGCGCAACACCCAATCACATTTACATACACAAAAATCATTTCGAAAGTATGCTCTCGGCAAAAGTGTCAGTGAAAGGCAGGAAAGAAACAGGAACGAAAAATGCGGTCTTTGCTCTGAGCGCAAAAGAATTGAGCAAATACAGAACTGAAACTATTATTCGCTCCCTGTTTTCGTTGTGTCCGTAACCAAACTGTTTTTTGCCGACACGTTGAAGGTGTTGAGAGTTTTTTGCGAGCTCTGCTCATGAGACATAATAATTTACCATAGTAGGACTGGATTTCATCATAATGTCTCGAACATGCAATTGAGAAAATATTCACAATTAAGGCCTGTTCCCATGAACAATAATTTTATTTTTGCTTCGTATAAATAACACAGTTGTTCAAAAGTTTTTAGTTTTGCTATGGTGCAATGGTGTTCTATTCATATGAAGTACTGTGTCAAAAATAAAATTTATTATTCCTCGGAATAGGCCTTTAAACAGGCAGGTCTTTTACTCTCATAAAAAAGTCCCAAATTAGCCCTCAAAATAAGAAAGTCTCCTATGAAATCCGTCCTAAGGCGATTCACCCTAAAACTTTTAACCAAAGGGCAAACCTTGAATATAAGAAAACCATTTTAAATTTAGAAAAAATTTTTTCTAAATCACAGAAAACTATTTTCTTAAAGTCAGAAAAACAATTTTGAAATGAAATTTTTATACTCTGTACCAGATGTACACAGAGTACAAGTATGTGCAAAAGTATGTAACAGCCAGAAGGAAGCATTTCCGACCCTATAAAGTATAGTATATATATATTCTTGATCAGCATCAACAGCCGAGTCGATATAGCCATGTCCGTATGAACGCACAGATCTCAAAGATGCTAAGAGATAGAGGTTTGACGTCTATGGGACAAAAACTTCTTATATTTGCAGACAGATCAAATTTATTTTCAATTTTTGCCACGCCTCCTCCCGCCCCCGCATAATAGAAAAAACGTCATATCTCCGTCAGTTTTATAGATAGAAGGTTCGAACCTTCCTTCTTTCTTTTTACTCACACGGCTGCGCACAACCAATGACACAATATAAAGTAGACCCTCACCTTTTACAAACTCACTTATTTTTAAATTTGAAACTTCATTTCACGGGCGGGTGGGGAACAAACGAAAAAAAATCTAAAAGAAATAACAAGCCTTTAACAGCTACAAATGCTACTTAGTATCAATATTAATATACCTCATAGCGTGAACGATTGAGGTTCATATTTTTACTCCCAAACTATCTCTTAAACTATGCGTGGTGTGTTCGAGTCCTGGTGCTGACGCTTTTTTTTTTTTTTTGTAACGAAAGACCCTTCCTATGATTTCATTTCTGACTTCGGCTATTTTCTTCGTCTTTGCAACATCTGATGCTGTGCCATGGCAACATTTTGCGGCAGAGACTATAAGAGATAGACCCACAAATTTTTGCATGTAGGTAGGTGTTTACCAAATTCAAATCGAGTTTGTTTCAGATTAGAAAAATCTTCTCCTGCCCCCTTTAAGCGCAAAAAACTGTCAGAGCCACAATTTTTAAGTTAGACCCTCGAGAATTTATATATATCATGTAAGGCCCAATATCTATCTATTTTGAAAAAATCAATAAGATCGGACAAAAAACATTTTGAATGTATTACTTTAGGTAACTTTTATAAATTTACCCATTGATTCCTCAAAAACCCGACGGGCTAGAGAAATTTTGAAAATTCAATTGTATTCAGCTTAACAGCCTCTGTCAAACGGTACCAATTGTGTTCGAGTGCCAGCCCCCAATTGGTGTCAGACACAATATTTGTTGAACTGAGTAATGTATACAATTTTGACTTTGCTAGACGGGACCTAGAAATTAATTTTAGACCTATGTTTTCTTGGGGAAATTTTCTTAGAATTTACCGTAGATTAAGTTTAAAGGAAGTACAATATTGCTCTGCTATAAGCTTGGTCGATTAAAAATTTTACCCGCCCTAATGTGTACCCATTCCAGCCCCCAAACGCTAAGACTTATACACACTTTGTGCCTTTCATGATCAGAACTAGATAACATAGATTTAAGCGATACAAAAAGCCATTATAGCTAGGGTAGCTTAAAAAAGAGAAATTAATATGACGTCCAAATGATCAAATTTTATTCCCAAGCGGCGCAAAAGCACATTACAAGATCGATGTTCTCCCTAACACTTTGAAGGCTGGCAGCCTCTAAGTATCGATTACAAGCCTGTATACTTTTTCATAAGCTTGGCCGGTTTCGTAGGCTTCCTGACTTCAAAACAGAAGTTCGATGTAATCGGAAAAGTGGTCGAATAACAAAAAAACACTTGGGCTTTAGATTACAAGTCTGTATACGATTTGAGAAAATGTTGACGAGGAAGTATGCGTTCAGTTCACAAGACTATACACAATTTGGAAATTTGTGTGTAGACTTGTGGACTACTGTACAACTCCACACACTTAGTGTATGGACTTGTACAGCAGCTACTTTACAACCTGGCAAACTTTTTAGTTCTAGGTGTATCGGATTGTAATGAGGATTTCAAATACATGTGCTTTACTTGCTAAAATTGCAATATTTATATAAAAAAAAGTTCAAAAAGATGACAAACTGGCAACACTGCCCTTAATGTCACATGTATGATACAACTGTTATATGCACTAAAAATGCTCTAATTTCTGTTATACTAAATTTCTATTCACAAGTGTGTATACAAAACGTAGCGAGAATGTCCCATTACGAGGGCGCCTACTGTAATGCAGGTTGTGGATAAACCTCATTCAGTCTAGGTTCACCCTGTACGATTAAACTTTTACTATTATAAATTCGACCCGATCTTATTAAAATACCCTGTATTTTCTTTTTTTTTTACTTTTCTGTTTAAAATTCGCAATGTTTAAAAGCAATTTGTACTTGGTTGTACTTTGGATTAGTTCAGAACTAGTTTGCCTCCCTTGAAGTATATTTTTAGATATTATTCCAAACTAAAAACATTCACTTTTACTCCATTAGCAGTCATTTAATTCTTAGTCATAATTTGGAGGAAACGATAATCACTTGATTGCAGTCTCTGTTTATCCCAAGCCGCGCAAACTATTTAAATTACGTCCGCCGACTTGTCCTGCCTGTTCCTCCATTTGTCGTTCAGTTCTGCCTTTAACTGGCGTTTGAGTTTTCAACCAAGCAGCTCGAATATCATCCGGAGTGTTGAACTTCTGGCCAAGTAGCAGCGGCAACATCAACATCCAACAAAACACTGCGAGTGTGAGTTTCATCGCCAGGTAAGTAACTGGCAAATGACGTGTGAGTTTGGGTTTTTATACGACTGCGATTACGACGATGCCGTATGCACTTCCAGGTTTCGGCCAGTCAGCCTTGAGCTGGCCCAAAACAAAGCACAGCTGGAAAAGTAGATGGCGCTTCTAAATTTAAATAAAGAACTCCATCAACTATACACTCTGTTGAATCAACCGAGTAATACACTGCGCAGGGAGGGTGCTCCCGTCTGGCAATTAAGAAAATTGGCTCAGCCAAGTGGCAACGGCGTGATTGTTGGTCTTTTAATTAGCCATTTGCTGGCCTTAACACCTAACAACAAATGCTACGTAATAGATTGTAAATATTTGACACCTCCGCAGCAATTTGATCTGGCATTGTTGTGGCCTTAATCCGGGCCAAGCCACAGCAATTACAACAGCAACACAAAAGCATTTTACTCAATTTACAACTTTCATTGAAGCTTCCCCACTTCGCTTACTTTTTGCACGATTTGATTTTACATTTAATGATTTTTCGCACTTAATTAGAAGCGAGTGTCGATGTCAGTGGCAGGCAATGCGGCTGGCTGGGCCATGATTTGATTAAATGTGAAGATGAATTTTAATTAAAATCTTTGCCAACCCCCGTAACTCTTCGCCACCCCCACCCAGCGAGTTGAGGCCAAGTTTTTGACACTCAACTTTTGCTTAAAGGGTTTGGGGGCCTTAATAGAGCAATAAAAGCCGCAAGTTCATGGCATGGATAGCGGGTCCTTTTGTGGGCTTAGTCATTGCCGGGGCATTTTAATTTATGCAAAATGAAAATTAAAGAGAAATTCGCCGCACAACTTTTTTGGCAGGCGCATATTAATGAATTGTCGAAACTACTTACAAGTAATTTGGCAAATTCTCTCCCCAACCATTGCCATCAATTTCAATTAAAGCTAATGACTTTAAGCTACAGCTAGTTAGGTCTGTTGCCATCATCAAATGCTAAGCAAATAATTTTGCATAATTTACAATCGAATATGTGGCAAAACAATGCCGCTTTGTCTGTGTGCTTTGTCAATGCAAATAAAGCCAGCTTGAAAACTTTTACGAAAGTTTTTCAAAAACAAAAAGAAAATACCCCCAAAAAAAAAAAAAATAAAAAGAAGACAACAAGAAAACCACTGCACTCACACTTGTACATGCATGCGCACACCACATTGCTGGGCAGTCACGTGCAGTATGAGAAAGATATAAAAAAATCAGAATCCGTTTCTATCACAGGCTCGACCTTAAGATACCCACTGCTTGGGAAAGAAACAAGATCAATTTTATTACTCTAAATGCGTAACTAATCGCAATTGACTGCAAATACGAGAGCCGTCCCAGAAATGGCCGACCTAGCACAGTAGTTTTGGAAAATGTTAAAAAAAAAATATTAAAAAGGGGAAGTACCGACTATTAAAAGCTTAAGTTTGAAGTTTGGTGCCTTTACCTTGCACAATTTTTTTTTTTTTTTTCGATTTTATTAGAGAACGCTTGTTACTGATTTGCAAACATGGAAAAAATTGGTCATCGTTATGTGATACAATACTTTCATATAAAAGGTCTTAGTCCAACCAATATTAAAAAGGAGCTGGATTCTATCTTAAAATTAAAATCTTAAAAATTGGGTGGCTGAGTTTAAGCGAGGTCGTTTGAGCTGCGAAGATGAACATCGTAATGGGCGTCCAAATGAGGTGACCACTTCAGAAACGGTGGCCAAAAAAAAAAATGTGTATTGAGTGACCGGCGATTGAAAGTTCGTGAGTTAGCTGAATGAGTAGGCATTTCAAAAAGTGCTGTACATCGCATATTGACCGAAAAATTGGACATGAAAAAGTTATGCCCAAGATGGGTGCCGCGTTTGCTGACTTCAGAACAAAAACAGCGTCGTGAGGATGTTTCCATCATGTGCTTGGCTATTTTTAGGAAAAATAAAGCCGAATTTTTGCGCCGATTTATAACCATGGATGAAACATGGGTCCATCACTATACACCTGAGACGAAAGAACAGTCAAAACAATGGACTGAACGAGGAGAATGGGCACCAAAGAAGGCGAAGACTGTTCCATCTGCTGGCAAGGTCTTGGCAACGGTTTTTTGGGATTCGCGCGGGATCATTTATATTGACTATCTCAAAAATGGAAAAACTATCAACGGGGAATATTATGCGAACTTGTTGCAGCGTTTACATGATGAAATCCAGGAAAAACGACCGCATTTAGCGAAAAAGAAAGTGTTGTTCCATCATGACAATGCGCCGGTTCACACCTCTGCCGTTGCAATGCCCCTTATTCGCCAGACTTAGCTCCCTCTGATTATTTCTCATTTCCAAACTTGAAAAAATGGCTCGGAGGAAAAAGATTTGGCAACAATGAAGAAATGGAGTCCGAGGTTAATGACTATTTTGAAGAGCTTCACAGTTTTTATTATAAAAAAAGGTATCAAAGCTATTGAACAGCGCTGGGAAAAGTGTATCGACCTAAAAGGATCTATGTTGAAAAATAAAAAATAAAAAAATGATAAATTTTTGTGTTTTAGTAGTTAGGTCGGCTATTTCTGGGACGGCCCTCGTATAAGCAACGCGACTCTTCGACGCAAAAAAGAGTTACTTAAAAAATGAAGGCAAAAACTGATTACTGATATACCATCCTTAGACCAGCGGTGGGCACCACAATAACAACAATCAATTTGGCCATGAAAATTCAAGTCATCATCTAGGGCATTCCAGAGTCGTTGTGCTGGTAACTGGCCTTGCGTCCAGGGCACAATAGGACACTGAGTGGCCAGATTAAATCGCATTTAAGGTGGGTCTTAAAATCTCTTTGAGGTAAAATATTAAGGATTTTGAACAAATTTATCAAAAACAAGGAGTTTCGGTCCCTTAGAAACGGAACATGAACTCAGCCACCTCCAGAGCCTAACCCGGAGTCGATCGTTGTTAATTAATTACATCAGCTAGTAGCAGGAAAAGAAACTGAGAGAGGAGAGCAAGCACATTTGAGAGAACATGAATCCGCTCTCACTGCATCGTTTTTTTTTTTTTGGGAGAGGGGGTGTGAGGGGAAACAATCGAGAGAAGAGCGCCCCCCTCAGTTTATAATATAAATTTGGACGATGCTCAAGACATCCTACATGTAGTGCTGTTGTCTAAGCGGTGGTGTCTGTGAGTGCAGTCTGTTCCCGAGTTCGAGTCGCAGTAAAAAATAAAATAAAAAAATAAAAATAATTCACAATAAATGGAATGGAGCGGGGTGGTGGGTTGGTGTGGTTAATACCAACCCTCTCCGTCCCCTCTCTTCATTTTTACACAAGAATTTTTGTACCCGACTTAAATCAAGAATTGCAGCTCTTGGATCAAGAAAAACGGGATCTAACATTCATACTTGGATCAAGAATTTCATTCTTGAATCGAGAATTTTCACTCTTATCGAACTATTGAGTACGAAAATTCTTGATCCAAGTATGAAATTCTCTATTTTTTTTTTGAGTGTACTCTGTTCCTAAAGTAGTCGCATATCATCCTGATGAGGTACTCGGATACTCGAAGCCGCTGCCACGCTTCAAGAATACTGTGCCAACTAGCCGTATTAAAGGTATTTTTGACATCCAAAGTGGTAATAATGCTGTATTTCTTGCGTTCGCCGCGGCACCTGGAGCTTTCGATAGCTTCTCGCTCTATGCAAACGACTGTGGAAATTGCGTCTGCGGTGCTCAGCTTCTTTCTGAATCAAGTTCCTCTTCGGGCTATGGTTCGCAGGATCATAATTTAAAATCATTCGTTTCTAGACCGGATTTTAGCCTTCATATGAAAAGGCGGTGGACGCGGTTCAGATCTCTTCACATTTGACTTCAGAGTTGTTATGTTCGCCTTAGTGGGGGCAGTAGGGCAAGGAGTTGAATCCGGGCCAAGTTCAGGAGTAGATGTCGCAGTGGGCTTCTCAACGTCCATATCTTTAAAAAAGCAAAGCAAAACTATTTCCATGACCATAGTAACCATCCACAGTAGTAGCAGTTTTGGCTTCAAGAATATCTTTTCTAGAAAGGGCCTGATTGTAGGGAATACCTAAATTTACCAGAAGTGCTTGGTGTACAAAATGGCATGTAACCGCACTTTCCATGTACATAAATATGTGAGGTTCGCTTGGCAATTTTTACGATTTAACTGGTTTTATATTCTCCTCGTAGTTGTATTACGAAGAATTTTAGTTTGATTTCATAAAAGCATCTTCTACATAAGATATCTCTGAACCGAACCTTTTCAAAAGGAAAAGAACTCAGGGTTGAAAGGCTTAATATATGAAAGGTTCGTAGCGAGGACGTGTTCAAGGGAGCCAAGAAAACCAAACCGAACCAGTTTTGCGGGGATTGGTTCAGGACAGGTTTGCATCCTGTTTCCAAACTCCTGAACCACTATAGAATACTAATCTATAGTGAGATATTACCCTTTTTAAAAAGAGGAGGAGAGGTAGAAATCACGCTAGAGAAATTCTCGAAAAAAACTAATTCTAAACTTCTTAGTCGGCGAATCAAATCGACGATAAGCAGAAGAGATCTTTGAATGGCAATTGTCGAAAAAATCTGCCTCAAAAACGGTTCCATTGGTACTTTCCGGACACTTGCGACTTTTATTTTGTTTTACTCGGAAGAAAAAAATTCCGCTCAGACGAAAAGTGCATTAACCAAAAACGGGACTATTTTGAAAACTGAAAAACCAACCTTTAAGAAATTCCTGGCAACCAATTTTACTTATTGGTTACTAAATTTGTGGTATTTTTTAAGAACTCAAAATACAAATTTTACATAAATTTAGTTTGGTTTGCACGAAACGTCCACAAATCCATCATACCTTGCTTTGCCTTATGAGATATCAAAACTTTACCAAACTGTGGCTTAGGCGGGTGGCGGGTAGCTGTCGCGTCCAATGGGCCATTCAAAATTACGAGCCAACAGTTTCCGCAGTGTTTTTTGTCATTTCCATGCGCTCATTGTCAGTTTTAAGTAAGCAACTTCCCCTTTGTTGTTGTTTCTGTTTGTTTGTTGTTGTTTTATGCGGCAGCAGCCAAAAGTTGTTGACCAAAACTCTGCCTACAAATGCAGACAAATATGGAAAAACGCATGAAAAGCAATAAATTTTCAAATATATTTTGTGTGCGCGGCAGGAGACGTGAGTTTTTGTGAACACACAAATAGATTTTCATTGTTTTTTCTTTGGTGCAGTGCACAGTCGGTCAGTCAGTAAGGCAGTCAGCCAAACAGATAAACGAACTGATAAAACGTCATTTTGCAAACAATCAAAACTACGAAAATATTCCAAAGCCAAAGACCAAATAAATCAATCACTTATTGCGCAAAGTCAGAGACAAATTTATGAGCGTCTCGAATTGCAAAACATTCCAAAAATAGAAGATTGCGATGACTTACGAAAAAAGAATTTGTTACGAGTGTTGATATGGCACAAGGTGCTTACGCTAATCAGGTGTAAAAGAGGTAATTGAATTAGATTAGCCAGTTCATAAGTTAAACCAGAATTGCTCTGGGATTCCCTATGGGGGATTCTCACTACCAGACCAGACTCTACTCCTGTTGCAAAATTTTTTTCAGCGAAGAAAAAATAAGCAAACTAATTAGTTTAATCAAAATCGACTGAATCCATGTTGTAGATTCTAAAGTACAACGATTTTGAATGAGCAAATCGGACGCAGTGGAACCAAAATCTTAGAAAGTCACTTAACCTACATTTCTAATAAAGAGTTCTTAGAAACAGTGTGACAAAGTGGATTAAGAAGTGCTTATTTTTTTAAATCAGGGATGCAAACGAATCGGATAAGAGAACTGCTCTGGTGCATTGGTTTGCTGAGCTTTTGAACGGCAGGATCAGTTTTTTACATGGTTTTTAAGTCGACTCAACCGTGGTTACGGTTCGTTTCAGTGGTTCTCTTTCAATTTATTATATATTTATTATTGGCCTACTTGCAGTTTTGACTGGCTGTAGGTATTGTTATGCTATTGGCATAACTTTAAACAGAGGCACACAACACAGCAAAGGAGGCTTCAGGTTGATCGGACGACGTTTCATGAGGGACCAAGTCGTCACTCATCAGCGATCTTGAGCCTGAAATGTCTATCAAAAGAACAGTCTCTCCATGCCTGCGACGGCAAAACTGTTTGGGAATTTTAAAGCAGCATGCGCGCAAAACACCAAAAAGACAGCCTAAGACAGACGTTACCCTTTGTAAGTGCCTGGCCTCCATTGGACTTTGCACGCAGTGTGCAGCCATCGGCCGCCAAGAACAAAAATTGTTTGCATACAAACTGGAGTTTTTGTTGTTTTAAATGGAAACTATTTTTATTAAGTTTCGAACAACAACGCGGTGCCATGCGTTTTAGTACTTTTATGACTGTTTTATTGACCTTTATACTGTTAACTTGCAGTTTTTGTCTTAGGTTGTCTTTCCCGATCTTTCCGTAAATTTGCGCAGAAAGAACCCGAACTTTAGAAGGTAAGGCTGTCCGAAAAACGGGCTTTTCTAGTTACGGCAAGGTTAAAAAATGCCAATAACTAATTTCAGTTCTAGGAGCAGAGCGGAGCGTAGCACATCAGCTTTGGAAAATCAAACAAAGAGAGCACTTCACGAGCGCTTACACCAACAGTTTGTTAGCTCCTCTAGCTCTACACAGCTCCACTTTCTGTAAGGACAGTACTTAAGAACAGCGTTCTGAATTTTGTTTAAATATGAACCGAACGGCTTGCATCCCTGTTTTAAATTACTCTTTTAATAGTTTTTCCTCTAATATTAGAATCTTTGTAATATAAAGTTAGCGACTTTGTAGCGCACTTAAGGGTGCCTTCAGACTACATAGAGTTGGGGTTTTCATGAAGGAGGGAACTAAATTAAGTTGTTCGCTTAACCCGACAATTGATCATGCTCTTTTTTAATTGTTCAGTGAGACTTGTTCAGTGAGAGTTCAGTTGTGTTTTAATTAAAGCTTTTAGGTTAATCAGAACAAATTTATCGTCACAATGCTTTAAGGATAATTAATTAGCATATGAACTACTGAACTGAACTACGGAAAAATAATGGAAAGTTAACTTCGGTTGGTCCGAAGTTTTGTATACCCTTGCAGTCTGTTTTTCTAAATAAGACTACTTTTCGGACCTTACTTTTCTGAGGGAGCTATACTATATAGATGTCTGATTTCGACCAAACTTAGTGCAATCATGGAAAAGCATAACAAACTGTTTATTACAAAGTTTGGAGGCGATCCCAATTAAAACAAAAAACTGTTTCTCACTAGAGCTTCTTTTTCGACCGATCATTCATTCTGTAGCTATATGCTATAGTCATCCGATTTTTATAAAACTTTGTAAAATTGCAAAAAAGTATATAAAATTAATATATGCCAACGTAAGGAACGTTTCCATTAAAAACAAAAAAGTTTTTCTCACAAGAACTATTCTTCCGACCGATCGTTCCTTTGGCAGCTATATGCTATAGTCATCCGATTTTGACCAAACTATGTAGAATCGTGTGACAGCATATAAAAGAAAAACAAGCCAATTTTGAGGACATTTCCATTGAAAACAAAAAAGTTTTTCTAACTAAGACTACTTTTCAGACACTACTTTTCTATGACAGCTATACTATATAGATGTCCGGAATCATGGAAACTAAGAAATACAAAGTTTGGAGGCGTTTCAATTGAAAACAAAAAAGTTTTTCTTACTAAGACTGGTTTTTCGACCGATCGTTCCTATGACTGCTATATGCTATAGTCATCCGATCCTGCCGGTTCCGACAAATGTGCAGCGTATTTGTACCAAAAGACTTCGTGCAAAGTTTGGTGAGAATTGCTTTAAAACTGACGGAGGAGATAGCATAGAAACAAACGGACTAAATCAACTCAGTTCGTCATGCTGATCAAAAATATATATACTTTATGTGGTCGGAGATGCTTCTTTCTATGCGTTACAAACATCCGGACAATTTTATAATGCCCTCTGCAAGGATATAAAAACTGAAAAGAAGAACCACTGAACAACTGAGTAAATTGAGTGAGTAGACTCACTTTGGAAAAATGAACATGTTCAGTGAAATAAGCAACCGTTCCCCAACCCTAGTTCAGACACACTTGCAGGTTGACATATTTTTAGACGCCAGTTGCCAGAGGCATTGACAGTTGACTGGTGTCATATTTGTTCAGTGAAATCTGTCAAAATTCAAATATATTTTACTCAGTCTGAACAGACTGACAGATAACTGGCATACAAAAATTGATTGTTAATTACATATGGTTGAGGCAGCTTTGGCCAAACTGATCATCGATATCACGAACCATAACGATAACTATCGTAGCCCACGAACTGCCATCTCAGGAGAATTAGAAGTATCAAGTGCGCCAGCGGCCTCAGAGCTGGCCGACAGAACAAATTATATTACTCGAACTACATTAAACAATTAAATAAAGTTTGTTACACCCAACAATCCACTTAACTAAAGTGTTAACCCAAATTTTTAAATGCTCTTAGTGAATAAGAAGCCACTAACTAATATTTAATGTAAACTAGAATTGTTTAATATAAAGCCGAAGCCGAGATGACAGTTCATGGGCTGCGATAGGTTATCGGTAGATGGCTCGTGATAACGATGATCTGTGTGGCCAGAGTTGCCTCTAGGCTGTGGCATATTCACTATTATTTGTACTACAAGACTTTGAGATAGCATAGCATAGCATAGAGATAGCATAGAAACAGACGGACTGGCATGGCTAAATCATCTCAGCTGATCATGCTGATCAAGAGAACATACACTTAATATGTTCGGAGATGCTTACTTCTATGCGATACAAGCCTTGGGGACAGGGCTTTAAACCGGTTTTGAACTCCAACCAGTTTTAATCCGGAATTCCAACATATTTGTCACTGTGAAACAAACCTCAAACCAAGTGCGAAAAATAATTAAACTTAAACCAGTTCGCAACCCAATATTTTGGTTTGGTTCAACAAAAAGTAAACCTTAAAAAATGTATACTACTAATGGGTGATTTTTTAGCAGCTCGGGTGATTTTATTATTAAAAGTTCATCGTGCTGTTTTTCCATTTTATGGTCAGTTTGGGCGACCTTCTGAGGCGGCTATTTGGAATCCAGTGAGTAAAATTCGCAACAAATTTACTTTATTGGACATTGAACCAATTACACGTATACGTAGAGTGCATTGTGGCCGGGTGGCTCAGCGGCTAGAGTGCGCGACCGCTGTGCATTAGGTCATGGGTTCGATCCCGCCTCGCAACATCTAATGAAAAGTTTTTTTCTTTGAATAAAACTTCTTTGCTGTTGGCGCCAGCATTGCAGTAATTAGCCATGAAAAGCTTCTCAAACTGCCGTTTGGATTCGGCGTTAAACAGTAGGTCCCTTTCTCTTGTGCTAATATTAGAAGCGCACAAGCCAAGAGATTGAGAGAGGCTCGGCTTTGGCCCTTTGGGGCTGTGTCATCTTGACAAGCTAATTTTACTTACGTATACGTAGAGTGCGGACAGAGGAAAACTATCGCAGCTATATCCGCCAGTGTTGTTAATGAGAGCGTCTCAAGTCTAGGTGAAACACTCTTTTCCATTTATTAAGAAATTTGGTATGATATTTAGTATGTTTACAAATCAATAGGTTTATTTAAATTGGGTAAAACTTAAGCCGAACCAAGGTTCGAATGAAAACCTTCACCCAAAATCCTCGGAACTTAAATTTTGGAACATGAACCGTTGTAAAACTTTGTTTCGAACCCGCCAACCGTAGGTCCAGTAAAATGTTTAAAGATTGCTGCCCTGATCTGGGAAATTGGCTTATTATCGACTGTAAGAGAAGATGTGCTAAGTGTCCAATCATGTGCATTCACAAAGTGACCACCACTGTCTCAAAGAAATAGTACAATGACTTATTTCTGTCCCCTTAACTGACGTCCCAAAAGCCACCTGACTTTCAGGTTTTTTGTTTGTTCTTGATTCATATATCAGCCTTAGAGTTTTCTATTGAATTGTAAATTTTAAGAGATTTTCCAATTACTTTTTCAAGCATTTGACAGACACGACGACAACATCAACAAGCGCGTGCCACGCCTGTCCGCCCACTGATTATATTGATAACTTTTGTCTGATCAAATTTTATCAATTGCCAGCAAGCTGGCTGCGATAAGAGCCATACGTCAAGTGATTTGTGCCAAGTATAAAAGCTAGCGTTTGAAGGCATTACAATTTAATGGACGCCCTGCGCCAGAACCCAACAGAACGGAGCGTTAGAAAATGTTGTTGAAATTCTTAACATGCCTGCTGCTATGCGGCGCTGCCCTGGCAGCCCAGAGCTATGACGGGTGAGTAAGAATAGAGAGAGAGAGTGCGATTCTGAGTAATGAGAACGTCACTTGTTCAGCTACAAGATCTACGACATCACGGCCCGCAATGCTTTCGAGAAGCAGCTGCTGCTGCGTCTTGCCCACAATCCGGACTACGACTTCTTTGATATGCCCCGCTCCCTGGATGCGGCCACGCGCGTGCTGGTACAGCCCAAGGATCAGGCAGGTCTAGAGGATTTTCTGCAGAAATATGGCATGGAGTATTTGGTGATCAATGAGGATTTGGGTGTATCCCTAAAGCAAGAGGAGTTGGAGAACCAAAGCCAACGTCTGATGGTGCAGCGTGCGGCCACGCGTAGCATTAGCTTCAAGGCCTTCCATCGTCATGCTGAGATCAATGCCTACCTGGATGAGCTGGCCAAGGCCTATCCTAGTCGCGTGTCTGTTCAGGTGTTGAGCAAGTCCTACGAAAAGCGTGACCTGAAGACCATTACCATCACCAACGGCGATGGCAGGAAGGGTAAGAATGTCATCTTTATGGATGCGGGTATACATGCCCGTGAATGGATCGCTCCCGCTGGAGCTCTGTATACGATCTACCAGTTGGTGGAGAACTTTGCCGTCAACTCGGCTCTGCTGAAGGACTACGACTGGATTATTCTGCCAGTGGTCAATCCCGATGGTTATGAGTATACTCATACTACCACCCGTATGTGGCGCAAGACCCGCAAACCAGTGACCAACACTTGCGCCGGCACTGACGGTAATCGTAACTTTGACTTCCACTGGGGAGAGGTGGGTGCCTCGAGTCTCTCGTGCGCGGATACCTTTAAGGGACAGACTGCCTTCTCAGAGCCAGAGACTCAAGCTGTGCGCGATTTGATGCATAGTCTAACGGGACGTGGCAAATTCTACCTGACTTTGCATTCCTATGGCAATTACCTGCTCTACCCCTGGGGCTGGACCTCGTGAGTAATCGTTTTTGGGTTGTTCATTGAAGCACTTAACCAACTAATTTTCTTCCCCCACTCCCCCTAACTACAGCAATTTGCCCACCAGCTGGCGCGATCACGATGAGGTAGCCCAGGCTGGAGCTGATGCCATCAAGAGTGCCACTGGCAGCAAATACACCGTGGGTAGCTCTACTCGTGTTCTGTACGCCGCTGCCGGTGGTAGCGATGACTACGCCTTTGGTGTGGCCGGATTCCCCGTTTCCATTACCATGGAATTGCCGGCTGGCGGTTCGGGCTTCGATCCCTTACCATCTCAAATTGAGTCGTTCGTCGCTGAGACCTGGGTGGGTATCAATGCCATGGCCAAGAAGGTCATTCAGAAGTATTAAGCGAATTTAATAAACGAAACATTATTTTGTATGCACTGAAAATTGTGTTTGGCTTGCCACTTGCGATTTAGTCAGGCGCGATAAGAGCTTGAGGCACCCCATGGAGAGCATATCACTCGAGTTAGAACTCTGGCAATGACTCTGTTGCCTCATTTGGCTCGAACTTTTTGTTAAAGTGACCTAGATATGGCAAGCCACTTAATGGGGTTGTAAGGTTCTGGAGTAGCGCAAAGCTTGAGTAGAGTAGAAAACGATTCAAACAAGTAAGAAAGTTGGTCAAGCCCAACTATTATATACTCTGAACCTTCCAAAGTTTGTGTTTAGGTGTGTAAAGTGCTGCCAACGTGGCGGCCGGTGCTCTTCAGTGAGAGGTTCCACTAGGATATCAAAGAAATGGAGAAAAGGTAGCAATGAAGGTGGGACATTAACATGATGGCAAATTACTGTTGGTGCTTGAAGAGAGACGATTACATTAAATTTCATAAACGAAGATCAAATAAGCGCAGATTCTTAGATGCCGAATAGCCTTGTGAGGTTTTTTTCTAAATTTTTTGCTGGCTCTTTCAAAAGAACCGGCCTACTGTACTGTTTTTTGAAAACGACAACATATTAGAGTCTCCACCAACCATTGCATACTTTGGGGCACCAGCAATATATAGGATATTTTCGAATTCCGACACAAGTGCTAAAAGAGGTATATCTCCATTGATAAAAATCGCATAATTGTTTGGGATTGTTTATTTCAAATCTAAGGAGTTGTACTTTCCGATAGTATCAAAGAGAGTCCAAACAATAGAATGGATTCCTCGATAAACGCTCCCAAAAAGGGTCATAACAGGCACTTTTAGCAGCTTTATGCTCAAAGTGGTTAGCACACGAAAATCATCTAGAATCACTACCCTTTAATATAATGGACCTTGTTGCCTAATTGCCTTATAATAGACAATTACCAACGGCTTTTTGGGCACAAGAGCTGGATAATTTATGCGCTCCTCTCACCCTCAACTACAAAAATGGTCTAAGCTCCGTTGAAAAATAAATTTCAATAAGAGTAGAGTAATTCACTTTTTAAAAAGACACCCAATCCGATCCTGGGCAAACCATATTTTAGCAGGAGGAGCTATATGACATCCAAAAACTATAAAAGTGACAAGAACTGGGACGGACTTTTTAAAAAAAATCGTTCCCTGTAGTTCGCTGCACGGTGCGGCTTAACGAATTCTCAACTCTTCGAAGTGAGCACTCGCCACCAGACCAACCACCAGCCAATTATTTGCCTAACGAATTTTGTTGGGATTGTCCGAAACGTACCGATCGGTACGACCCTGCATTACCAGTCGTTAGTGTGGTGATGGGTGCATACCATAGTTCACGCACTAGACCAGCGCTGTGATGCCTTACCTGTCGTTAACGACGCGACTGTCGCTCAGTGATGCATCAGGTCGTTAGGCCTGGTAGTGCCTTGACACCAGCTGAACTACAGGGATGCTTTTAAGGAAAGAATAGTCTACAATAAAACGAAAGAAGCAAAAGGGATTGTGTGGCTAACACTCACGATGCCGCGATGTGAAACATCCCAGCAAACCAGCTCGCGAGCATTATGCGAGACTATTACTAAATTCTCACAAGCGAACTCGCATTTAAGCAAAGAACGAGAGGGAATCCTTTGTATCAAAAAGCACCCGCAAACGAGCTCTCCAGCGAGTGCTTTTCACTACAAATATGATTGTCGTACTCGCACTCCGACAGCAGCAACGCAGAAAAATCACAAAAGTCTCGCAAACTTTCGTCAACGACTGTTACGACTGCCACAAATTGAACGACATATGAATCATATTGCATTCTTTTCTCGATCCGATTACAAGAGTTTTGTCGGATTAAATCTCGCATTTTACTCGCATGTGATATTATTTCCGAGCGATTGGTTTGCTGGGATATTGCATACGATGTGCTCCGCCTTTTCCTTACTTGAGTGTGTGTGTGTTACTATTTATATATACTCAAAACTCGATACTCAGTATTCGATTCTCTGTCATCGATTCGATACAGTATTTAATAAAAAGTACTCAACACTCAGTACTAAATACTAAATATTCGAAACTAAAGCAAGCCACCATCACACGAATTTGTTCGTCGAACCGAACAAATTCGTGTGTGGATGTCCTGCTTAAGTATTCGATAATAAATACTCGATACTCAGTACTCGATTAGAGTAAGCTCTTGGTTCAGCTCTAGTTTCAGCCTCTTGGGTCAGCCTTATGATCAGCTATAGGGCCAGCAATTGCGTCAGCTCTGGGTGGGGCCTGCTCTAGGGTCAGCCGTTTGGGTTAGCTCAGGGTTAGCTCTTGGGTCAGACTTAGGGTCAATTATAGGGTCAGCTCAAGGGTCAGCTCTGGGTCAGCTCCAGGGTCAGCCCTAAGATCAGCTCCAAGGACAGCTCAAGGGTCAGCCCTGGGTCATCTCTAAAGTAAGTCTCTAGGGCCAGCCTCTGGGGTCAGCTCAGGGTCAGCCTTAGGGTCAGCTCTAGGGACAGCCTTAGGGCCAGCTTCAGGGTTCGCTCTACGGTCAGCTCCAGGGTCAGCTCAGCTCAAGCGTCAGCCCTTGAGGGGCAGCTGTAGGGTCAGCACTAGGGTCGGTTTTAGGGTCAGTTCTAGGGTCAGCTCTTGGTTCTGCCAGAGATCAGCTCTGCGTAAGGTCTAGGGTCAGAAAAGATCCATTTGGAATGGATGTGTCTTAAATATACTTTTAATCATCTTTAATATCCTTTCAGTCATCCAACGGAGCTGAAAACTGTCCATAGGATATAAAAAATGTTCATCCTTTGGACGATTTTCAGCTCCATTGGATGACTAAAAGGATATTAAAGACAAATCCATTCCAAATGGATATAAAAATCATCAAATGGATATTTTGTTATGTCCTTTTTTTTCTCTGAGTAGAGGTAACACTTTAACGGCTAGTTTTTTTATGCGAACCTTGCTCGTATCATAATAACATATTTCGCATTTATCGATCAAATTCTTAATTGGCCCCTAATTCGATTTCTTTTTTGAACGTTAAATCGTGAGTCCCAAATGAAATGTAACAATGGTTGGATGGAAAGAAACTCATCTAAGACAACAAAAGTAAATTGGTTACTTTAAAATGTCATATTTTCGGAGGGTTTGAATAAGCAACGATTGGAATAAAGTGTATGAACCCTGAAAAATCCGCTTTGCCAGCAAATTCTTTCTTAAAAGAGCATGAAAACTTGTGTTCCTGCTGCTCTAAACCAGCGATGTTCCCCACCCCCCGGGGTCGAGCGCAATCGGCTATTTACACACTTTGTTGCTTCGATGCCCAGCGTTGAGCAGTCAGTTCAAAGCTGGGCTGGCCGTTTGTATCGCAACAATACCTTCATTTTTGGCCTCGCTTTTCTTGAACATCGCTGCTCTAAACCTTCTCATGTCCCACCTGCTTCCATTAATTTCCTAAAGTTTGTTTTCAAAATTACGAAACTTTTTTAATTTGATTAATCAAGCTAACTTTATACAAGTGGATATTTTTCCACTACTTTTTTGGCCATGGCTACGATACCAACCCAAGCCTCTTTGACCAGCTTGTCTATGTCTGAGGCTGGCGGATCGAAACCGGTTCCACCGGGTGACAATTCCATTGTGAATGATATGGGAAAACCGGCATTAAAAGCATAGTCATCACTGGCCCCAGCTGCCACATAAAGAACATTGGTGGAGGAGCCAATCTTGTACTTGACTCCCGTGGCTTCAAAAATGGCATCATAGCCCGCCTCGGCTACCTCATGCAGATCATCCACGGTTTCGGGCAGATCACTGTGAAAGAACTAATAGTTAGTCCTTTGCTAGGACATTATTGATCACTGAACTTACGAGGTCCAGCCCCAGGGATAGAGTATGTAGGGTCCATAGGAATGAAGTGTGAGATACATTTTTCCATGATCGGCCAGACTGTGAATGAGATCGCGTACCACAATGGTCTCTGGTTCTGAAAATGGTTTTGGCCCGGCATAGGTCACACTGCAAGGATCCGAGGAGGCTCCCTTCTCATTCCAATGAAAGTCAAAGTTGCGATTGGGATCGGTGCCAATGCAGGTGTCACTGCTTGGCTGTCGCGTTTTACGCCATTTGCGCGTCTCCTCTGATACCTGCGAATACTCATAGCCATCGGCATTGACCACCGGCAGAATAACCCAGTCGTAGTCCTTCAGAAGATCCGCATAGTTGTTGTGGTTTTCAACCAACTGGCCAATGGCATAAACCACTGCGGCAGGAGAAATCCACTCGCGTGCATGAAAACCGCCATCCATGAATATCACGTTTTTGTTGGAACGTCTGTCGCCGTTCGTTATGCGAATCGTTTTCAGCCACCTTCCCTCGTAGCTTTTTCCTACGGTCTTAAGATAAACGCGACTGGGATGCTGTTTAGCCAAGTCCTCAATGTACTGATTGATCTCATCGTAGGTGTAATAACGTTCAGTGCCCAGACGACCGTTATATGGAAACCAATTACGTAACATGCGATTGGTGTCAAACTCGCGCTTTAGTGTAAGGCCTACATTGCGGTTAATAATCTTGTAGCTCAGTGAATGCTCGTCCAAGAGTTCAACGAAGTTTGGCTGCGCTTCTGGATGCACCATTACACGAGCTCGTGAAAATATCTCATAGTAAGAAGAGTTACTCGCCAAATGCTCTAAAACCAATTCAGCAGCAGAACGGTCATTCGTCGCAGCAAGCTCATAGATCTTAAAGCTTCAAAAAGGAAACATTTTAATAATAAGCTTCTTTATGGCTTAAACTTTAACTCACCCTTCATAGATATTTCCCTGAACCAATGCCAGCCCAAGGCAGCACACGGCAAACCACAAGTTAAACATGTTTCCAATTAGAAAAGTTTTATAAAACTAACATCCATTTATATAGAAACTCATAGCTAGATCCACCAACGTTATCACGAGTAAAGCATTGTGAAAATACTCTCAAATTGGGCAAACTAATCAGTTAAATGGTTGTAAAATCGGAAAAAAATCAATCGATAATGGGTAGGATTGTTGTTATTAATTTTAATGGCATAATAAAGCTTGGGTCAGTCTTATCAATTACACTATAAAACACAAAATCAATTTTGTGAAGAATATACACAGTGACATTTGAAGATATTCTCTAGAGTCTAGACTAGGATAGCCTTCATAATGCTTATTGCAGAGCAGACGCCAATTCATTCAAAGAAAATCATTTCTCTAACAGAATAAGAGGGCGAAGTACCATTCATTGCTGTGTAAGCATATGACTAAGTGCTTTACAACAACACTTGTGCTATAGGCACCTGTGGCCCCTTGAGTTCTTGGATAAATACCGCTAGCACTAATAAGTCACAATTGTTTCATAATCCAATCATCCATTGTCAAGCACAACCTATTTCGGGTTTCAAACTAAAACGATTAGCGAAGAAAATACACAATGCTATCAAAATACACAGAACGCTAATCTATCTTCATATGTACAACTAGAAACTGAAAGTAGTTTTTGGCTATACCGAAGCTTGCATACCCTTGCAAATTCTATTTAATCTTAAGACTTCTTCAATATTCACAGAAAAAACAAAATTAGCTACACGCCTCGTGTAAAAATGCAGAAAACAAAAAGTTAAATTACATAAACATGTAGAATAAAAGTAAACGAGGCATGAAGTAAAGTTAAATGCTGCATGGACAAATGCAAATGGTACATGACAAGCGAAAATCAGGATTTCGAATGCTGAATGCTTTATTTAGAAAATCTACCCGTAACGTTTAGCTCATCATCGCTTGTCGCTTCCCTTTATAACTGTGATTTGCGGCATTGCCGCGCGAGTGGTTAGTAGTCGTATGGGCTAAGATGCCGGCAATTTTATCTAAAGTCCCGATACAAGGTAACTAAGTTGTGAGTTCGAGTTCTCCCATTCCTCCCCACAATAGCCTCCTCCAAACATTCCCTTGTGTAAATAGCATTTTTTTTTAATTTGGGCTGCGCCAAAAACGTGACGTGTATAAAAGCTACATGCCGCATGTAGAAATCAGAGAGCTAAGCATGGCATGTAGAAAAGCTACACAAACGTAGTGGGTGGGAAGTCCCTGTGAAACTTGTAGAAAAACACATTGACAAAGACGGAAGCAACCTTTAACAGCGCTCTCTGCTTGTGTTCGGTTGTGAGAAGAAAGAAACACATTTGTTTTGGTTTTTTCGGTCTTGGTCTTTTGTCAACCGTTTTGCAGAGACCGCATGCTACAAAAGGTTTTTTTTGTATGTTTGTTTTTATACTCTGTTTCAAAGGTACACAGAGTATATTAAGTTTGTGCAAAAGTATGTAACAGGCAGAAGGAAGCATCTCCGACCCTATAAAGTATATATATATTCTTGATCAGCATCAACAGCCGAGTCGATTTAGCCATGTCCGTCTGTCAGTCCGTCCGTATGAACAAACAGATCTCAGAGATGGTAAGAGATAGAGATTTGAAATGCATGGGACATATGCTTCTTATACTTGCAGGCAGATAAAGTTTATTTTCAATTTTGGCCACGCCCAGTCCCGCCCCCGCAAATTGGAAAAAAGCGTCATATCTCCGGCAGTTTTGAAGATAGAAGGTTTGTACCTTCTGGACATATTTAGTAATCGGGGTTCTATATCGATCCGCCAAAGGAATAATAAAGATCGGATGAACGGTAGTCGAGTTATAAGGAAAACAAACAATTATGGGCAGCACTGGTCGCAACGGTGATGGGCAGCACTTCACAGGTACAGAGTCTGCTATAGTCGGGTTTGACCGACTTTCTTACTTGTTTTTATACCCTTGCAGGATGTTTGTAACGCATTGAAGGAAGCATCTCCGACCACATAAAGTATGTATATTCTTGATCAGCATGACGAGCTGAGTTGATTTAGCCCCGTCCGTCTGTCTGTCTGTTTCTATGCTATCTGCTCCGTCAGTTTTAAAGCTATCCTCACCAAACTTTGCACGAAGTCTTTTGGCACAAATACGCTGCACATTTGTTGGAACCGGCCGGATCGGATGACTATAGCACATAGCTGTCATATGAACGATCGGTCGAAAAACCAGTTCTAGTGAGAAACGCCTTAAAAATACGTATTTCTTAATTTACTGTCCTTTCCCATGATTTCACTAAGTTTGGTCGAAATCGGATGACTATAGCATATAGCTCCCATAGGAACGATCGGTCGAAAAACTAGTTCTAGTGAGAAAAACTTTTTTGTTTTTAATGGAAACGTCTTTATCATTGGCATACACTTATTTTATATATTTTTACACAATTCTACAAAGTTTGGTCGAAATCGGATGACTATAGCATATAGCTGCCATATGAACGATCGGTCGAAAAAGAAGTTCTAGTAAGAAAAAACTGTTTTGTTTTTAATGAAAACGTCCTTTTTATTGGCATATTCTTTTTTATATACTTTACACATTTCTACAAAATTTTATCAAAATCGGATATAGCTGCGGCTATGAATGATCGGTCGAAAAAAGAGTTCTAGTGAGAAAAACTTTTTTGTTTTTAATGAAAACGTCCTTTTTATTGGCATATTCTTATTTTATATACTTTAACACATTTCTACAAAGTTTTATCAAAATCAGATGACTATACATAGCTGCCATATGAACGATCGGTCGAAAAAGAAGTTCTAGTAAGAAAAACTTTTTGTTTTCAATGGACGAAAACGTAAAGTTAATTTGGCTTAACTTATTTTTTTATTTTTTCGATTTAGTCATAAGCATTTTCAGGAAAAGCATTTATTTTGATCAGTAACGATCTGACTTGATAAAGGCATGTTCGTCTGTCCGTTCGTCTATTTTTATGCTTTCTCCCTTGTAGTACAAATACGCTGCACATTTGAAGGATCAGACGTGATCGGACAACATTAGCAATAAAGCTGCCATAGGAACGATCGTTTGAAACTTTTTTGTTTTGAATAGAACCGTTTTCAGACTTCATATTTAAAGGTTTTTATGTTTTTTCATGATTTGACCAAGTTTGGTTAAAGTCAGAAGACTATATAGTATAGCTGCTATAGAAAAGACTGACCACACGGATGTCGGCGTCTTAGCGCACACGACTATCAAGCGCTCGCGAGTATTAGCGACAAAATTATAGTATAGAATGTAAACATAAGCACTTGGCAGTTAGTCAATAATGTAGCTAGAGGCTCAGAAGCCCAGTGGAAAGACTTTCAGCCGAGTTCAAATCTCAGTAGAAGAATACAGGCATATTTTCAATTTGGTTTTGGTTCAGTATCGTCACTGTGTTGGGTACTAGCTTCCATTTGCAGAAGCATAACGACACAATTCCAATGACCGCTTGATAGTCAAAAGGAATTAAATTTTTTCCTTGGATGATCTTCTGGGTAAGAACTTACCCTTCATCAAAAATTCTACCAAGTCGATGCTTAAGGGAAAGAATGAATCTGGGAGTATGACTCCTTTTTTGTATCTATTGAGTCCGCATATATTTCTAAATAAAAAGGAAATCTCCACTCAGCCTCCACAAAAAATATATGAGTTAAAAATGCCAACAGGTTCTTACAGTTTTACGACTTATTTAATTTTACAAATTGACCAAAATATACTAATACTTCTCGATGATCTTTTCGGCCATCGCACGTATACCAATCCAAGTCTCTGTTACAAACTCATGGATTTTGCTGGGTGGTGGATTAAACCCAATTGATCCACCTTCAGACAATTCCATAGTAATGGATATATTAAAGCCCGCATAGAATCCATAATCATCGCTAGCTCCGGCTGCAATATACAGGACATTGGTAGACGAGCCATATGTATAAACGGTGCCAGTGGCTTCCTTTATGGCATTAGCTCCAGCAGCTGCCACTTCATCCAAATCCTTCCAAGTTTCGGGTAGTTCACTGCAATTTCAAAACTTAAGTTCTGCAAATACGTACAAATTCATTTAACTCACCTGGTCCAGCCCCAGGGATAAAGCAAATAGTTGCCATAGGAGTGCATAGTCAGATACATGATGCCACGATCCGAAAACGAATGCATCAAATCGCGTACCACAATCGTTTCCGGCTCGGAGAAAGGTGTGGGACCAGCATATGTGTCCACGCAGGGCGTAGAAGATGCGCCCTCCTCGTTCCAGTGGAAATCGAAATTACGATTGGGATCGGCTCCATAACAGGTTCGACCCACCATATAGTAGGGCTGACGAGTCTTGCGCCACATGCGTGCTAAAGTGCCCGTCTGGGTGTGTTCATAGCCATCGGGATTAACCACCGGCAAGATCACCCAATCGTAGTCCTTTAGTAGATCTGCATTCTGCTCTAAATTCTCAACCAGCTGATCTATGACATAGAGAACTGCAGCCGGAGAGATCCATTCACGTGCATGGAAGCCACCGTCCATGAAGACCAACTTTTTGTTTGCCTTACCATCACCATTGGTGATTGTGATGGTCTTTAGTGGACGCTTCTCGTAGGACCAACCAACGGTCTTGACAAACACATGATGCGGATAACGCACGGCCAGATCGTCAATATAGTTCATGATTTCCTCATGTGTATAGTACCGTTCGGTGCCCAGGCGACCTTTACCCGTGATGGGCATTAGGCGACGCTGCATTTCTCGCAGCGCAAACTCTTCAGCAATGCTGGCCCCCAGATTATCATTGAAAATTGTGTAATCAATCTGCAGACTCTTCATCAGCTTCTCAAATTCCTGCAGTTGTGCGGGACTTACGACCACTCTTGAAGGATGTCCGAGTAGACGGCTTTCCTTGATGAAATCATAACCATTCTGGCTGAGCTTATGCAACAGCTGTCCCTGGGCAGTGTTGACTGGTGTTACGTCATAGAGGCGGTAACTGTAAGTTATCAAATATGCGACGTTCAACTAGTTATCCTTTCTCTTCCACTAACACTTACCCCTCATAGCCTTGATCATCGGCGGCAGCTACTAATCCGACCAAAAGAACCAGCAAACTCAATCGTAACATTTTGACTAAGCAGCCTCGCGCTCAATCGTATCAGTTTATAGTTATTCGATAATACCACCCCAGCTACATATATCTTATCATTAAACAGATCTAAAAGTTATAATCATTCATGGTAGCAATTCAATGCTCAATGGTGTCTTTATTTACGACTCCGATTATAAATGGTAACGTCTTATCACCTCCACAGCCATGGCACGCACACCAACCCAACTTTCTGTCACTATGCCCTCAATGTGTGAAATCCACGGATCGAAACCAAGAAATCCGCCAGCTGGTAGTTCCATACACATGGCCACTGTGGCATTAGCTTTACCCTTTGCAAAGTCAACTGTGTCGCCAGAGGTGGCGTAGAGAACGCGATGGCTACTGCCATAGGTGTAGATTCCATTGGTAGCTTGGACTATTGCCATAGCCCCAGCATCGGCCACCTCCATCATATCACTGTAGTTATCCGGAAAATCGCTGTAAAGAAAATTCGTGGTACAATGCAAATTACTAACAATAAGTTAAAGAAATATAACAACGTTTAAAATCAACTTTTTTGATACTTGAATCTACGTATCTCCGGAGTCGATATCCGTCTGTCCGTACGACTCTACAGAAAGATCAGATTTTACCGACAAAACACGACATAAGCCGACACTACTTAACTCCACAGAATGCTGAGACCGTTTAAATTCAAATAAACGCCGTGATCTTTAGTTATTTATTAACTTAAGACAAACTAAAAAGAAGTCTTAAATCACTGGAAATCACTGGAGAATCAAAATGAAGCCTTGTCAATAGTTTAAGCCATGATAGCAAAAAATTATATGGAGAAATTGGCAATTGATTGGACTATAACATAAACTTTTCCCACCAATGCCAGAATATAGGCCCGAAAATCAAGCTAAAACCCTACGCAGAAAAAAATGGCGAGATCACCTCAAAAAGATTGAATTGATCTCGACCTTCGGATTGAAATTTCAAGTTCGAGTCGTACTAGGTCGAGCTTGATATAAGCTCGAAAGGCTTGAAACAATCCTGAAAAGCGTGTATCAATCCGAAAAGGCTAATGTCAATCTCGAATCCGTACTTGAAAGTCAAATTATCCTGACTCGAGATTGAAGTGAGTACGGATGTCCTATTTCAATATCAAATAATCCTGACTCGAGATTAAAGTTAGTACGGATGTCCCATGTCAAAGCGAAAGAGCGTAAGAAACTGAGAGCATGAAAATCTCTATCACCAGTACTATGAGGCTAAATGGGTACACACACATGCGCAAAGGCTTCTGTCAACTTTGTATTTCATTTTATGTGTCGATTTTTCTACTATGATGCCTTGCAATTCCCAAACAGTCATAGCAATGCTGGCATGAAGAGATAGCTAAATTCAATTAAAGATAGAACCGGGGGTATGCAAACAACTAATGACCTCGAGCCGTCTAGAACTTGCTGGTTTGAAAATTAAAAATGTCGTTCAATAAGCCGCTTGGTGTTCTTGTGAGAAGCTCTTTATGGGGTAACATAAAGTTTCAACAAGTAAGGACACTGTAGTAGAGGGCCCCGACTCCAAAATACCCTGTACCCATAAAAACATTTTCTTGACAAATGAATATACGCACACACACACACACATACACACACAAGCACGCTCGCATGCACGCTGTAACTGACAATGTCTTCATGATCCCCTCTTACCAATTTTCAATGGTTACAGGGTATTGGTAGCCGGGTGGCTCAACGGCTAGTGTGCGCGACCGCTGTGCAAGAGGTCGTGGGTTCGATCCCGCCTCGGAACATTTAATGAAAAGTTTTTCTTGAATAAACTTTACACCCGGTCACCCCTCTTTGCTGTTGGCGCCAGTTTTGCAGTAATTAGCCATGAAGAGCTTCTCAAACTGCCGTTCGGATTCGGCGCTACGCTGTAGGACCCTTTCTCTTGTGCGAAAATTAGAAGCGCTCAAGCCAAGAGATTGAGAGAAGCTCGGCTTTGGCCCTTCGGGGCTGTGTCAAGCCATTTTACCATTTTACAGGGTATAATAAAGAGATAACGTCCATCTGCGTTATTTATGAAGCAATCCTTTTTGGGATTTTGTGCAGTTCTAATATCGAGGTCAATTTAATCTCCTGCAAACTTGCACCAAGCCGATTTCCAGATCAAATCAAGTGCGAGTTTCGAGCAAAAGTCAATCTCGGTAATTTTTGAAGCAATCCTTTTCCGGATTGAGTGTAGTTGGAATATCAAGCTCAATTTAATCTCGGCCAAACTTTCACTAAGCCGATTTCTAGATCAAATCAAGTACGAATTTCGAGCATAAGTCGTTATCGAGCATTCTTGATTTGATCCTACTAAGGGATCAAGACGAGTTCGGATAACAAGCTTAAATCAATTCCTTGTGGGATAAAGTTGGGATCAAAACAAGAATTCCGGGACTGAAAAATCCGAGATCAAGTCAATCCTGTTCGTACTTGGAATGAGAAAATCCGGGATTGGCCGACTTCTGACATCGTTTGGGATTGCTTTAATCCCGAATATCTGGGATTTTTTTGTGTAGATAAGGACAATTGACATTGAAATTGAAAATTTCTATAGAAGCTCAAAAAAAGCATGAGAACGATGTTTTTTTTGGAAAAATGTAATAATTATAATTAATCTCGTCCTTCGAATTGAAATTCTAAGTACGAGTTTTGCTTGATTGTACTTGAAACAATTTCGAAATTCTGGAACTATCTAAAATTCGTGTATCAATCCAAAACACTCATTTAAATGCGTACTTCCTGAAAAACAAATAATCCTGCATCTAAATTAAAGCGGGTACGAAATCCAATCAATATGTAAAAGAGCAAATACTCAAAATAAAATCAAGCTCAAAGAAATTGATTTGATCTCGACCTTCGGAAGGAAATTTCAAGCAAGAGTCGTACTAGATTCGATATATCCGAGATCAATTCATTCCTTTTCGTACTTCGAATGAGAAAATTCAGGATTGGCCACCTTCTGACAACGTTTGGGATTGATTTAATCCCGGACATCTCGGATATCTCGAATTTTTTTCTGTGTGGAACCGAGTCCAATTTTGAAACAATACTAAGAAAATCTCTCTCACCAATACAGCAAGACCTAATGGTTATATACACATACGCATAGGCTTCTATTATGCAGTAAATGGGCAAAGTCGATTGAAGAAAGAATCGGGAGGTTCTTTAAAAAAAGCGACCAATCTTCCCACTGAGGGATTAAGTCGAGTTGAATATCAAGCTATAATCAATCAAGAGTATTGTCGAAATAACTAAGCCACTATTAGGATAAAATAAAACTCTCTCTAGCTGAAGTCGGGATCAAAATAAGTATAGTTTTCGTATTTTCGTACTTGATTTTAGTTTAAAAATCTCCGATTTTCATTTTTCTGCATAGCAATCAAATATTAATTGAAGACTCTTAAGCAAGCAAGCAAGCTAGACTAAGTTTGTTTGAAATTTTGCAGCTATACAAAAAATTTTCATTTTTTATTTACCCAGAAGGAAAAAAACTTGCTAAAGAGTAAGTTGCCTTCAAGCCAAGGGCACCATGAGCACCATTCAACTTCACAGAAAACCTCTACACAGAAAAATGTAAGTAACCATTTAGTCGAGCAGCTACGAAAGTGTGCGATGGCGCAATGAGCTAGCACGCCATTTCAAATGTGTTTTGTTGAATGCAAAATGTTTTGGATTCAATTCCCAGATAAATTCGTGTACAAATTATTCTATGTTTCTCTGAAATGAACCGAGGCAGGTGGGTCGGCGCTGAAGTTGCTCTACAGCGATGTCTCTGTTTCTATGGAATAGGGGCGAATCACCAGCGCTCAGAAATAATTTTGACTCCCGGTCAATTGAGACATTTGTCCCCTGTTCGAACCCCAGAATGTGAGAACCATTTCTAACCTGAACCAAATTCAATCAAATGTTCTAAAAACCGAACAAACCTTCCACAACTTTTTAAATGAATCAACCTATTCCCGTGAACTTACCTCGTATATCCCCAGGGTAGCAGAATATAGTTGCCAAATGAGTGAAGCGTGAGATACCAAGTCAGTCGGCCGCTGTAGCTAAGAATTACATCACGCAGCACCTGTGACTCTGGCTGGTCAAATGGACGTTCGCCGCGATAGGTCTCATCGCAGTGATCCGACGAGGAGCCCTCATCATTACCCCATTCAAAGCCAAAGTTTCTATTCAAATCGGTACCCACACAAGAGGCATTGACAGTGGGTTTTCGGTTCTCGCGCCAGTATCGGTCATGTGTATGTGTGTACTCATAGCCATCGGCATTAACCACTGGCATGATGACCCAGTCGAAGTCCTGCAATAGCTCTTCATTTTCAGCATAGTTGTCCAAGAGCTGTTGGATTATGTACAGCGCCATTGAGGGCGATATCCACTCTCGCGCATGAACCGTACCATCGATAAGAATTACTGGCTTATTTCTACGTCCATCGCCATTGCTTATGGTCAAAACCTTTAAGACGCGTCGCTCATAGCTCCAGCCAAAGTTCTTCACCTGAGCACGTTTTGGGTAACGTTCAGGCAGACTGTCCAGGTACTCATTGATTTCCTCGTGCGTATAAAAACCACCCAGTACATCAATGTGAGGCAGCTGCAAACGTGATCTTTTTAGCAGATTCTCCGCTCTTTGTGCCTGTACATATGGCGACAAGTCATCAACTAGTAGTTGGTGTTGTATGTGGTGGGTATCCAAAAGTTCAATAAGATTGCCCAATTCTTTAGGTGACACCATAACCCGCAACGTGGTATCGTTATGACTCCGGCGTGGACCTAAAAAATCCCAAAGCGGTTTAGTCCTCGCTAACTGAAGCAATAGTTGTTCTTCTCCTGTGTCACTAGGCTGAAGTTCAAGAATCTTATAGTCCTTGTAATCTTCCCAAGCCAATAGGCCAACGGACTGCAATAGCAGCAGCAGTAACGCACACCCAACAGACGATGTCATTTGTGCTCCAAAATTTTTTTAAGACTGTCCCACCTAATTTGTGATATAAGTTAAAAACGATTATCAACTGATTATTAACTTTATTGGAGGCACCGCCGAAACTTGCCCAGTGGCCTCTGTTTATCTGCCTACGTATATGGCAAGTATAAAGATCTTTAAATTTATGTTTCCAGGGCTGGATATAAATTCGTAGTAAAGAAAAACTGCGGGCATTGCCTGTTCTACAATGTTAAATTAATCTGCAATAATTTCAATTAACCGCGATCTGAAAATATTTCCTCTTATAAAGCTAGATGTTCGGCTAGTAATCCTGTTTTAAAAGCATTGAACCCAAAGTGGGAGAAAAACTTTTTTTGTTTTTAGTGGAAACGCCTTCAAAGTTACGTATTTCCTAGTTTACTATCCTTTTTCATGATTTCACTAAGTTTGGTCGAAATCGGACGACTATAGCATATAGCTGCCTTAGGAACGATCGGTCGAAAAACAAGTTCGAGTGAGAAAAACTTTTTTGTTTTTAGTGAAAACGTCGTTTTTATTGGAAAATTCTTATTTTATATACTTTAACACATTTCTATGTACAAAGTTTTATCAAAATCGGATGACTATAGCTGCAGTATGAATGATCGGTCGAAAAAGAAGTTCTAGTGAGAAAAACTTTTTTAATTTTAAATGGGATCGCCTTCAAATTTTGTAATTAACAGAGTATTGTGCTTTTTCATAATTTCCAAGATCCCATAGAAAAGTAAGGTCCAAAAAAAAAGTCTTAGAAAAACTTTTTGTTTTCAATGGAAGCTGCAAGGGTATAAAAAACTTGGCGAGCCTAAGTTAACTTTCCCCTATTTTTTTCCTTATAACTCGAAAACCGTTCATCCGATCTTTACCATTCCTTTGTCGGATCGATAAATAATCTTGATTACTAATTATGTCCAAAAGGAACGATCCTTCTGTCTATAAAACTGTGGGGCGAGAGTGGGCGTGGGAAAAATTGAAATTAAACTTGATCTTGAACTTGAACAAGTATAAGAAGCATATGTCCCATACATGTCAAGCAGCAGCACCACCCCCACCTCTTTTATATTTCTCTTTTTATGTGAAACAGCTTTCTATATTTGAGAAATTGTTTTCTAAATTTGATTACCACAAAACCCCTGTTTCAAGAAAAATTAAGTTCTATCTTTTGTGAAAAGCCTTTTATAAAATTAAAGTAAATTTACTCTAGGCGCAAAAATAAGGTCGATTTTTTAATTTTAGGGCGATTCTGGCCTATTTTAGAAAGAAATTTTTCTGAGTGTATAACCAAGCTTCGTCACAAGTATTATTAAAGTGCCTCTTTTTGAGCCCCATCTCGCAGACTTCTTCGTGTACAGCAGATCATGACGCAATATTCGAAATACATCCAAGGCATTTAAGCCCAGTTCATTAGCAATCATTAACTGTGTTGATCGAGGGTCTTCGTCTAATTTAACTTTAACCCTGGCTACGTTTATCTCGTCCCTCAAAGTTTTTTCCGAACTCGTCCTCTACAGAAAAATGTCCCGTCTGGAATCTTTTGAACCACTTTGAAACAGTTTTTAGAGATGGTCCAATCGTCCCATAATAGTGTTGGGTTGTTCATGAGTGAGTGCTGTTCACTAAACTGAGCAAGTGAATATGTTCTTCATTAATTGATCATTTTTGTTCATTTAGAGTTGCTCAGTTGTTCACTTGTTCAGTTGTTCTTGTTCACTCGCTCTTGTTCTGTGAGCTGTTCTTTTTTAGTCATAGTTGTTCATTTGTTCTTGTTCAGCTGCTCTTGTTCTGTAAGTCGTTCATTAGAGTTGTTCACTGTTGTTCAGTGAGTTGTTCACTCAATTTGGTGACTCTTCAGCTGTTTTTTGCCCGCGTGTCTGATTGTTCTATGTAAGCAACATGTTGGCGGCGCAAACATTTAGAGATGGCTAACATTCCGATGAGTGACCAGCAACGAAGGAATAAAATTAGTTTGAGTGATCGCTAATCATCACAATGCCCAGGTGAAGAGCTGGTGAACAATTGGAACAGCACAGATCCAATGAAACGGCCTACAGTTCAAAACCAACACTGAACAGCTGAACAAGTGAACAACTGAACAAGAACAACTGAACAAGTGAACAACTCAAGAGAACAGCTAAACAACTGAACAAGTGAACAATTTGTGTGAGTAGATACACTTTGAAAAAAGGAACAATTGCACATGTTCAGTCAAGTGAACAACATTTATCCAACACTATCCCATTAGCAATTTGGCATTCATCGAATATTTGTACTGGCTTTTATTTTCGCCGAAAACCGTAAAGAATCACATGACGAATATCTGTTTGCGTTGGTGGTGGAATTTTATCTGAGTCACCCTCAGCTATTTTACGTTTTCTCGTCTCCATTTTAACCGATCTTTCTGAAATTTTAAACCAAGTCCTCTAAGACAATTACTAAGGATCTTCTATTTTTGGATTTAAAAAAAAAACAACTTAAAAGTCACCAACTTACCGATCTTTTGTTAGTCTTCCCATCTTATTCAGAGATGACCAACATTTAGTAAGCGTTGTAAAATTTCCGGTATAAAAGCTTTAAGAGTGGCTTGGTTGTTTTAGTATATGAATACGTCTTTGACCAATAGTGTGCTCTGGTAGGTGGCTGCTTCCCGGATGGCCACTACCTTCGCTTAGTACTCGCTATAGTGATCAGGAAGGCGAATTGATAAGTTCTAATCTAAGTCGAAAGAGAAAACGTCAGCTTTTACTTTTTCGTCGAGCTAAGAACCATTCGAGTTGATGTTAATAGCAATAGCTCTGCCGTGGGGAAGGTTGTCTCTATCGTGTCGGCTTAGTATATGTAAAGTAAAGTAAAGTAAAATCGGCTTGTCAAGACGACAATAGCCCCAAGGGGCCAAAGAGAAAGGAACTACAGTTTAACGCCGAATCCGAACGGCAGTTTTGAGAAGCTTTTCATGGCTAATTACTGCAGTGCTGGTGCCAACAGCAAGAGGTGTGGCCGGGTGTAAAGTTTTATTCAAAGAAAAAAAACTTTTCATTATATAGACATCGTATAATATTTCGAACGTCATTTGCTATATACAGTAATCTGTATTTAATGGTATCCATCGACATCTTAAAAAATAGTAAGCTCTCAAATTGCAGACGGGCTTTTAGTGTTTCCTGGATGTGATCGCAATAACCGTGTCTTAAGCCCAACTGTTGGTGTAAAACTTTCATGAACCACTGAACCGAAACTGTCCTAGCGACTTACATCCCTTACAGATATTAAAACTTACCACTTACTGAAAATTGAAATTGGGTCTTTATCGTTTATCAGTCAAATGTTTTTACTTAACCCACTGATGCTTAGTAAGTTTCATATTTCAGTCTTACTTAAATACTCCTAAAAAGTAAATCCACATTTTCCATTTATCCTTAATCAAAAGGTTTTTTCTCTCCCTCAAAAATCGGTCCGATTTGTCGGCCATATGTCTGACCGCCAGGCAATCTTTGCACCGAGGTCGAATGAATAGAGTCTGTAAAGTCGGAAAGAAACCTCTATAAAGTTTTCTTCAAACATAAAAAGCAGCAGATTTTTCCAAAATTAAAAACTAGTATTTTAATTTGTAAGTAAATGAAAAAATGTTCTAAAACTTAGGGCTATACTTTTGTAAGCTTACCTTCTTTGGAAAGTAGAAAATAAAATTTTCCAGCTGAATCACACTCAATTTTAAACTGTAATGCAACCTTCTTCACACAATACTCTTCTCTTTAATGCCTAACAACGACAACACTAATTAGTTTAATTAACAAAAAATAAATTCAATTGCTTAAACTCTAAAAATGTCAACGCAGTTTCAATAAAGACTAACGTGCCGTATGAACTCGATGAAGCCGGCAAATGTTTCCTTGCAGACGTGAATGATGTCCGACGAGGGCACATGGAACTCGTCACCGGGCAGCTCAAGCGTATAGGACAAGGGAATGCCCAGGTTACCATAAGCAAAGTCATCCAGACTGCCACTAGCCTCGTATAGAATGGAAGCGGAGGTGCCGATGGTGTAGCGGGTGCCGCGATATTTTCCGATTTGGTTGGCAGCCCTCAATGCCACTGAACGCAACGTTCCAACGGTGGGTGGCACCGTATTTCTGGGCGATAGCGAAAGCAAGGGGTGAGATTTTAAATGGATACAGTGGCAAAAATATTCGCTTTTAATTGCTTTTAGCAAATAATTGAAAAGTAAATTGAATTTCTTTTTTTGGGGCCCAGCCTCCCAGCTCTGTTCTCCCATTCCCCATACTCACCTCGCATATCCGTAGGGATAAAAAATGAATTTCCCGAATGAGTGAACATCCAGGCTGAGTTTCACACGATTACGATTGAATTCCAAATAACGAACGACGGCCGATGTTTCCGGCTCCGAATGGGGTGCTGTGCCCGAATAGACCTCTGAGCAGAGCTGTCAGAGTGTGCAGAAGGTCAAAGTCAATGTTAGGCAACAAGTTTATATTTGTGGACTTACATTCTGACTGGCGCCCTGATAGTTCCAATGATTGCCAAAATTACGATTGATATCCACACCGGTACAGGAATGGCCAGCATAACGATGACGATTCTTGCGCCAGAAACGATCCTGTAAGAATGGGGATGAATGGGCTTGAAAACTTTTGTAGATGAATCAAAAATTCTTATCAAAAGCTAATCAAGTATGCAAATAATTAAAATTCTGCAGAGAAAATCTCCCTTCTTTAAAGAAGAACCTAGGTCAAGATCCGGCTCGAAGGACCAGAGTTCCAGAGTTCGGCTTTGGACATAATTATTCTGATATTATGATGTAATTTATAGAAGTCATGCTCAAATGTTCACTTTTATCAACATTTTGGGATTTAAAACTGGATGTAGGACCAGGTTTGGTCTCAAATCGCAAATGTTTTTGCAAAGTAAAAATGGTTGGTAGGTTTCTATTAAAATCTATCTAATTTAAACAAATTATAACAACTCTAAAAGTATGCAAACTAACAAATAAAACTTATTAGATTTGATCTATGATCTAGTTTGCCCCACTCACCGTCGAATGTGTGTATTCATAACCATCGGGATTGACGAGCGGTACCAGGAAAACCTCCACATCCGATAAAACACGTTGAAAAGCTCGCAAATTATTCAACAGCTCATAGGCCAGGTACAATACTGTCTGTGTGGTGATCCACTCTCTACCATGAGCCGCAGCCTGAATATAGGCCACGCGACGTGGACGAGTTCGTGTATTCAGCGAGATAGCCAAAGCGGCTATATGCCGTCCTTCATTCGAACGACCAAGTGACTCATAGCGACAGTACTGAGGATAACGCGATGCCAGTCCACTCATAAAGCTAAGAATCTCATGATAGCGTGGATAGTGCGAGAAAAAGCCGCGTGCCTGGCGACGCGAACGACGTCGCGGACGCTCTGATTCACAGTTTGCCTGCTGGCACTCTTCTAAGTACTCATCCTCATCGTCTCCGGCATATGTACTATTGCCCTCCAGCGAGGCCATCAGTTCCATCAGCGGTTGCATTTGATAATTGACTCCCAAATTTAAAAGACGCGACTCAAATTGCGTTTTACGCTTGGGGCTCACTGTTAGCACGGACTTGTTGCGGGTGAGCAGCCAAAAGTCTAGGTCAGCATCGTTCGTCTGCAGATCGACCATATAGCGAAAAGCCTCTTCATTGCCATGTTCCACGGTGTATTTGGTAAATCTGTAAGACAGTTTGCATTAATTCAGGCACAATGGTTCAAGATGATTTTGTTGTCACAAATTGAATAGGTATATTTAAGTCCCCTAGCAGGAGCAGACTCCCACAAAGTTAAGTCCAGCTAATAATTGTTAAATTGGTACGATCAAACAAATATATTTTCTATTATTCTATCAGGCCTGTTCCCGTTTTCGATTTCGATCAGATCATGCGGAATCGGAATTGGTAGCTGTTCCCGTTTCCGAAAAACGATCAAGTTATTCGGTTTCAAAAGTTTTGCCTAAGTGTCAGTGGAATGAAAAGTAAATGCCAATTTTCTTGGCAACTGTGATTCTTTGCCTCTTGCAAGTATTTTTATTTTAGCATGTGAAATATTGTAGATAAATCGAGTTGATTTAACATTTGTTAAATTTGTCCTCCGAATTTTGAAGAAAAAACTCAAGAGCCGAATTATTAATAACTAACGATTCGAACTCTCATTCGAAAAGACAATCGATATATCTATTTCACTGAAAAATCAATATGAAAACGATAAATCACCGATCGTTTTACGAATCATTTTGCTTCGTGAGACGGGAACAGGCCTGTATATCTTTAACTGTAAATTATCAATTTACTATTCCTGTGCTTTACTAGAGACAGATCTGCGACTGTTGCTTGAAGCTAAAAATACAGTGTCATCGGCAAAGGTGGCACTAACTGAACCTTGGATATCAAGATATGGAAGATCAGCAGTATAAACTGTGTACAAAACAGGGCAAAGAACACTTCCTTGCGGGTCACCAGCTCGAATAGGACATAACAAGAATCGCGCTTCACGCACTTCAACAGAGAAGCGGGGAGAATCGGCTTCAATTTATACATCAAACCCTCAAGCTAAACTCTATCAAAGGCTTGGGGTACATCTAAAAATACTGCCGAACAGTATTTCTTTTTCTCAAAGGCATCGAGGATATAATTAACTACTCTGTGAACCTGTTCTACTGCATTGAGATGGCCGCGAAATCCAAACTGGTAATTTGAAAGCGCACTCTCAGAAGCCTTGCTGAAAGAAGTCGCTCAAAAATCTTAGAGAAAGTAGGCAGGAGGCTAATAGGGCGATAAGAGTCCACATTATGTGGGTCCTTGTCCTTTTTCGGTACCATGACCACCAAGGCACGTTTCCAATGGCTTGGAAAATGACCAGCTTCCAAAACAGCGTTAAACAGCCGACATAATGAGGAAATTGCTTCATTTGGGAGTGATTTGACTACCTTTCCGTCAACAGCATCCAATCCAGGGGCTTTGCAAGGCTTTAATCGCTTTATCTGTTCTTTAATCTCTCCCTCATTAATCGGGCGGATAGAGTACAGGGTGGACCAAATGCGAGACCAAATCGCGATTTGGTGATCTGCTTTTCGTGGCTGGTAGCGTGAATCTATTCTCCAGATCACGAGCAAAAGCATCCGCAATAGCGTCAACAGAATGAACCCAAGTGCCGTCATTGCAACGGAGGGGGTTTCTGCGGAGAGACTGGCGTTTTAGGTTTCGGGTACATTTCCATAATGCAAAGGCATGGTTTTGGTCTGGGTCAATGTGGATAAGCTTCTCTACAAAAAATTCGGACTTGGCAGTGCGAAGGACTCTCCTTAGTTCCGCTGTGGCAGTCTTCCATTTAGCAAGATCAAGAGGGTGTCGCGTCCTCATCCAGATGCGCCGCAATGAGCGCATGCGTCTCACCAAAGCAACAATTTCAGGCTTTGTACTGGGCCAGGAGGATGGAGGCACACGTGAGGTCCTAACAATTGGACCAGCAGCAAGATGGATTTTGTCGACAAAGCTACTTGCTAAGGTATCAGGGGAGTCAATACAATAGTGAACGCTATCAGCAATTAACGACATCAACCTTGTCCTAAATCGTCTTTTATCTGATCCACTTTGTAGAAGCCTGGGCTTGCTAGCCACCGTGTTAGCAGCTACACAAAAATACACTAGTAAAGGGATGTGATCAGAGGATAAGTCTGCGCATTCCGAAATGACAAGGTGGCTGAAGAGAGACTGTTGGCATTTCCCGGAAAGTGGGTAGGAGCACCTGTTGCCAGAATCTGAAGTCCAGATCCAAAAACTCGCGTCATTAACGCGTTACCTCTGGAACAGGATCTCCTGCAACCCCAGAATGGATGATGGGCATTCCCATCATCCAAACAAACGGGAATATTCACCAGAAGTCCAGCAGTGTTGATTTCCAGGCAGGCAGTAGACTGCAGCAAAAGTGACTTTACCAATATATGTGGCCAGTGATATGGCTACTGCTTGTAGATGCGGCTCAGTCACGTTAGTAGTCATATGAAAATTCCTCCACGAAGGCGGTCACCTGGGTGGCTAGCACATAAGACCTCATAGCCATAAGTACGAAAGTTTGAGCGGCTGTTAAAATGTGTCTCAGAAAGCAAAAGAAAGTCTATGTTGTTGTTCTGGATGAACTGCTCGTATTCCGGACCTTGCCAATGATACCATAGGCGCTCCAAATAATAATGATCAGACCATAATTAGACATCCCGGGCAGTAGGCAACGGGACAGAGGCCAGTTTGGCCAACACACATTTAAGTACCTCCAGGGTCGACGACATCATTTGATCAATACGCATCATAAGTTTATCAACCATGCTATATTGGGTTTGAGCACTGGAGTCATTCTGTTTCCTCAGTTCATCCATAACAGTAAGCAAATGATCCGCTCAAGGTCGAGGTTTGATTATAGTTCAATAATCAACCAGAAAACTCAACAGAGCATACATATGAACATGAGCAGTAGCTGTGGCTGTGTAGACGGCCGTTTCGGCTGCCGCCATGGCATAGCGTTCGTCAATACACTTTCAGTTACTGTCACACCAACAAGCCATTTGCAAATCCTATTTATATTACCCAGCCAGCGAATAACGAGTTGAGAATTCCAAATGCACAAAGGTATATGCTATGGCATTTCAGAATTTATTTAAGCTAGTATGAACTGAAAATTATGGTGTGTGGGTTGGAAATATGTAGTTTCATATACTCAGTTCGTAAAAATTTGGATGAGCTCAAATGTTAATATTGATTTGCACCCAGTTGAGTCACATTTTCATAATGATAAGGTCCCGGGCAACGCCGGATATTCAGCTAGTATAGAATATTTCAAGGTCATATACTTGATTAATATTTATGTGTTTCGATTAATAATGACAGCTACAGTTTTCAGCTGTGAATGAAGCAATAATCTCTCAACTTTTAACTGCAGGTTTCAAAATCTAGTGTTAAAATAAAAAGCAGTTGATAAGGGATGCAAGCTTATATATTAAATTTATAAGAATTTCAGTTAAAGTTAGAATGTTAGATTCGTCATGAAATCCCCATTGGCTTCTCAGCTATCAGTGAACAATCTGCACAAATTCTCATAATCAACCAATTTAATCTACAAAGTTCGATATGAGTTATTGATAGCTTATTAAGAAAGTGATTAGAAAATCCAAAAAAAAAAATTGCTACACATGTCTTTTTTTTTGCTAATTGGACAACAAATTAATTTCTGGCACACCCTCGCCTGGCGTCAAAATGAGTTGTTGATTCATAAATTAATGCAGATCGCCTCGAACCCTTCGTCGCCAGTTGGCAGTTTGCCACCTCGCATGAATTTGTGACCAATTTATCATTTCGTGAAATTCCGCCACGGAATGGACATAATGAAGCAACAAGCTGGCTACAAATACTTGAAAATCTATGCATATTCATCTCTTGGATGTTTGGGGGCGGCGACGGAGATGGCTAGCAAAACAGAAGACAAAGACCAAGGCGCAACCGAAGTGGCTAATCACGTGTGGCAGTCAGTCCAATACAATAATAATTTAATTAAACCCCCGTCAGCCAAATGAAGCTAGACAAGACACCAAAATTAAAAGGCATTAAAAGAGCTCATTTTTCATTTTTACATAAAGAAACTGTTTACATGCGATTAAGTTTTTGTTTTGATCATTAACTTGAAATTATTAGCAAATGAGAAGCCATTGTTGGAACCGATGCGGCCTTGTACGAGTATGCATCTATTTTGGAGCATTAGTCCCTGCCCCAGCGGAAGGAAGCAACAATTTGGCTTGCCTTTCGCTAGTTTCCAGCATTGGAACTGACCACAACGCACTCATCCATCACTCATACGCCGCCTGGGCCCGTGACAGTCGAGCAGTCAAAGCTGGCAGCATGCAATTTGTTGGCTAGTTTGGCAAACATTTGCACGGGGTTCGTTTGGCAATTACATCGCCAAATCATTAATGGAATTGCTATTTGTACAACCGACATACGTACTACGTACAAACAGCAAGATGTTGTTTGTCATGGGTGTGTTTCCAGTTTTGTTAAACACCCTTGACCAACGACAAAACGCTTAACTAAAGTGATAATCACTATGACAGCCTCTAATCACAATCACTTTGTGTTGACCATTATTACTTCATATCTTCAGGTAAGTACACCTTGAACTTGATAAAATGGTTCAGTTTACAGAAGATTACAATACACATAGAGTATAGTTTTTTGATGTAACATTATTTGAGCCATTGAACTTAGAAATCGGATGTGCAAGCTGACTAAAGAAAAAAAAACAGAGAGCATAGAAACAGACTGGCATTCAGACGGACAGACGGCTATATAGAGTCAGCTCGCCAATATGTACATATATGGAGGCCGAGATGCGTTCTATAATACTTTCTGCATGGCCATAAACATACCTAAGAATACATTTTAAGTATAAACAGAAACAAGAAAGAAAGTCGGTCAAGCCCGACTATAACATACTCTGTACCTGTGAAGTGCTGCCCTTCACCGTTGCGACCGGTGCTGCCCATAATTGTTTGTTTTCCTTCCTAACTCGACAGCCGTTCATCCGATCTTTACAATTCCTTTGCGGATCGATAAATATTCCTAACTACTAAATACGAGGGCGGTCCCAGAAGTAGCCGACCTAACTACTAAAACACAAAAATTTATCATTTTTTTAGGTCGATACACTTTTCCAGCGATGTTCAATAGCTATGATACCTTTTTTATAATAAGAACTGTGCAGCTCTTCAAAATAGGCATTAACCTCGGACTCCATCTCTTCATTGTTGCCAAATCTTTTTCTTCCGAGCCATTTTTTCAAGTTTGAAAATAAGATATAATCAAAGGGAGCTAAGTCTGTCGAGTAAGGCGCGTGAGGTAGCAATTCAAATTTTAATTCATTAATTTTAGCCATTGCATCGGCAGAGGTGTGAACCGGCGCATTGTTCTGAAGTCAGCAAACGCGGCACCCATCTTTCGCATAACTTTTTCGTGTCCAATTTTTCGGTCAATATGCGACATCACTTTTTGAAATGCCTACACATTCAGCCAACTCAATCGCCGTTCACTCAATACTCATTTTTTAATTTTGGCCACAATTTCAAACTTAACTCAAACTTAAGCTTTTAATAGTCGGTACTTCCCCTTTTTAATATTTTTTGTGAACATTTTCCAACACTACTGTGCTAGGTCGGCCATTTCTGGGACGCCCCTCGTATGTCCAGAAGGAACGAGCCTTCTATCTATAAAACTGTGGAAGATATGACGTTTTTTTCCAATTTGCGGTATAAGTAAGTATAAACAAGTAAGGGAGCTGCAGTCGAGTGCCCCGACTACAAAATACCCTGTTCACTTGATTTCGTTTTTTTTCCATTACATACACACACACTCAAACATACACACACTCCAACATACACACAAACGCATGGCATGCGGCCGCGCGCGATAACTGACAATGCAAGACCCCCTCTCTCTCCCACAAGCAAAATTGATTCGTATATAACTTCGGTGTTTATTGTCCGATCTTAGTGATCTTTTCAGAATATATAGATATTGGGCCTTACTTGATATATGTTTGGAAGGTCTATCTTAAAAATTGTGGCTCTGACAGTTTTTTGCGCTTAAAGGGGGGAGGGGGAGGAATTTTCCAAATCTGAAACAAACTCGTATTGAATATTGAATAAATTTTAGGAAAGATGCTTGCAGTAACGAGCTGCGCGTTTGACGAAAAAACGTGTTTGAGACCTCAGTGCATTGTAAAAATATCGGAAAAATATAAACAATTTTAAAAACAAAAAAACTAAAAAACAAAAGAAAATAAAAATAATTTTTAATAGCCTATTTCCACTATAACAAATATGTACATATTTTCACATTTTATCACATATCCAAAAGTATGTAACATTTTTTCCATAGAAAAAAATGTACATATTTAATATATGTATCTCTTCGCCACGAATGAAAGCAGTGTTGTAAAAGAATATACTAGATTATTTAAAATTGATGTCACAAAAATCAACCCTGATGTTATCGATGTCACAAAAAGTCAACCCTGATTTAAAATTAATTTGAAATTATAATTGAAGGTAAGCGCGAGTTTCATAATATTATATTTAATATTTATCAATTTGATATCAAAAGGCTCCAAAACGTAAGCCAGTGTCTTGGAAGGAATACCATGAAGTCATGCTCATGGATCTGTGGGAGGAGAATTTTGACGCGGGACGCCCATTTATTTGGAAAGATGGTTGCCAAATTAATTGAATGGAAAGACGTTCGCGAAAAAATTTGACATTTAAATCGCAAATATAAGTAAATACAAGATAAGTAGGGACTTTTTATACAGGTCGCTCGTGTTCGAGTGCCGAGGTCCTGAGTTCCAGTCCCAGTAAGGGTAAGTAAAAAATAAAATAAAATTTTTGTCACAATAAAAGCTGGTCAAAAGCATTTTGCTTTCAAAGTCGTAAAAAAATTGTTCCTGTTCATACGACGTTTTGATTCGATCTGTGATTATGCCTTTAATCTCCATTTGCTAAAAATCCTGTTGTGACTACGAAAATCTTTTTGAATCACCATCTCCACTTTAATACTCTGTAATACTCTGTACTCTGGTGGCCGGGTGGCTCAGCGGCTAGTGTGCGCGACCGCTGTGCAAGAGGTCGTGGGTTCGATCCTGCCTCGGAACATCTAATGAAAAGTTTTTTCTTTGAATAAACCTTACACCCGGTCACGCCTCTCTGCTGTTGGCGCTAGCTTTGTAGTAATTAGCCATGAAAAGCTTCTCAAACTGCCGTTCGGATTCGGCGTTAAACTGTAGGTCCCTTTCTCTTGTGCGAAAATTAAAAGCGCACAAGCCAAGAGATTGAGAGAAGCTCGGCTATGGCCCTTTGGGGTTGTGTCAACTTGACAAGCCATTTTTACTTACCTAACTATAGTATATTTCTAAGTTCTGTCCTGTGCTTCTTTTAAAAACTGATTAGTCTTTGACTTAGTATTCTGTAGTTCTGTAGTATACACCTTAAAAGCACACAACAATCAAATATGCCTGAGAGAATTCGGGAAATCAGCTCAATTGCTTTCAGGTTGCTTCGGTATATGTGGGCCTTATCCTTTTTGGCCATACCGTATCTGACATTAAAAAGCAAGCAGGACAACTGGACCATGCTGGACAGCTTCATTATGTATGCTGCTGTCTTTTTGGGTGCTATCCATTTGATTGAACGCGATTTCGTTAACTAAAAGAAGACGTTCCCAATGGGTAAGTACAGAGCCACGTAGCGAATATAAAACAGCGCTTTGCTAAACCAGTTTGCTACCGACCAAGAGTTAATTTCTGACCGCTTGAGTTTTTAGTTTTAAGATGGTTAATCATAATTATAATTAAAGCGAATATCTGTTTATTACCCTTCATAGCCGGCCAGGTTGTTGGCAAGGCAGCTGGAGCACGCCAAAGCGACGAGACATAGCATCAGCCAACTGCACACGATTTTACAGCCCATTTTTTGCACTCAACTTGGCCTCACTGGGACTTGTACTATTGTTTTGTTATATTGAATGTTTGTCTGGCCAATTATGTATTAAAATATGCAGCTGCATGGACATGCAAAAGATATTGTGTTTTGTTCACTTTGTTTTTAATTTTTATTTAGTTGCACGCTGCACTTGCAACTCGACGTTATGCAATACGAGCGACGATCACGAGTGCACACCAGATCGGATTAATCTGTGAGTTTTAACGCGTGCGTTTCCTCCCCGTTTCAACCGAAGACTGTCGACCAGCTTGAGATGCGGCTGAGAAAGAAGACGTTGGCCAAAAAAAAAAAAACAGAAAACCGAATAAATGGTTTCGGACCGCTTATTGTTTAGAAAAGTGAGTGTCAAGGTCAGGGCCCAACGACCAGTTTCCGAACCAACGAACGAGCGTTTGTTAACGCGTCACGAGACTAGAGGCGGTTAGCTACTGCGGGCAAAGATGATCGCGGCACGCGTCTTCTATATTCTACAAATACAAATTTTCGATTAGAACTTGATTTCGTCTAATTAATTTGGCATAATTTATGCATGATGCTAATTTCTAAGAAGCTTCTTAGTCCCAAATTTTTTTTTTATTTAATTTTATTGGGGATTATTTTTATTTTTATGAATTGTTTTTTTATGTTTTGGTCAAAACTAGTTTCGGCTAATTTTCAATACAAAATGTCTCACTTTTTCTCTTTTTTCGCGTTTTGCATCCGCATATCGCGGGTATTAAATCGATTCTGAAGCCGTTACTTGTTTATTTTCTGGTTTTTATAGAGGAACTTGTATTGTATTTTTTTTTCTATGCTTCCTAATGTCACGTTGATTGAGCTGAAGAGTGGGAATAGGTATGAGTAGTGTTCTGTGAACTCGATTTGAAAGTTCATGCTGATCTATTTGGGCACTGAACTTTCGATTTGACACAAAGACAAGGTCAGCCCATCAAACTAGACGGAAGCAAATGTAGACTCTTCAATGCTCCTCTTCAAACCACTTGTGGTTGTCCATTACAGTTAGCCCAGAAAGGCAGTTTCCATCAACGTCGGCATGTGCGTGGCTCGAGTTCATTAAAACATCAAGAGTTTGTTCATGAGATGATCTGCATTCACTTAACAGAAGCCCGAAGAGCGTTTAAAACTTTGAAAAAAACATCACTTATCACTGATCGCTTCGTATGCTTTGATGATATATTTATGTTTGACTTTGCTTTCGGTTCGCTTTTGTGTGTAATTATGACACTTGGGCTGTCGCTGGGGGCACTTCCGCTTGACCGATCGGACAGTTTTCAACTATTAATATAGATTTTTGACTGCATCAGCCAGCTGAGACATCATACAGTGGGCTTTTACTCACAGTTTGGTGGTAAGCCTCTTCTGGTCTAGAAATTTTTTTTTTCGATTTTTTCTTTCTCATTTTTAATACTCTGTACCAAAGGTACACAGAGTATAATAAGTTTGTGCAAAAGTATGTAACTGCCAGAAGGAAGCATCTCCGACCCCATAAAGTATATATATTATAGATTAGCATCAACAGCCGAGTCGATATAGCCATGTCCGTCTGTCCGTCTATCCGTCTGTCTGTCCGTATGAGCGCACAGATCTCAGAGATGGTAAGAGATAGAGGTTTGACATGTATGGGTCTAATGCTTCTTATACTTGCAGGCAGATCAATTTTATTTTTAATTTTTGCCACGCCTCCTCCCGCCCCCGCAAATTGAAAAAAACGTCATATCTCCCACAGTTTTATAGATAGAAGGTTCGTTCCTTCTCGACATATTTAGTAATCAGGATTATTTATCGATCCGCCAAAGGAATGGTAAAATTCGGATGAACGGTAGTAAAGATATGAGCAAACGAAAATTCAATATGTAACTGGGACGCTCTCATTTTCCCCCTTCCCTTTCCCACATACTCAATATTGAGAGAGAGAAATTAGAGATGGTCGCGGGACAAATATATCGCCCGATACTCATCTGACTACTAAGAAGATTCTAACGTAATATCAAGCAATCACAATGATGTTAAGTCATTCTGGTCACTCCGGAGTCCCGCGTAGTTTTTGATGTACGCCCATCTCTAGCTGTGGCAAACGCAAAGGTACATAGAGTATAATAAGTATTGTGCAAAAGTATGTAACAGCACCTTAAATGATAAGTATTTAAGCAACTCAAGTCGACTCGTAGGTCTTTATTCATATATCGACCCCATTGCTATTGCAATGGCCTCCTCGTGGTGTTCCCTGGATACCGATTTTATATAATATAATCGGGAGCAAATGCGAGCGGCGACCCCAACTGGTACAGAGTATAATATAGTCGGGCTTGACCGACTTTCTTCCTTGTTTTGTTCGGTGGACTGCAAAAAAAATTGTCAAAAAAGGATTTCTCATTTTCATTTCGCCGCCATTCTTACAAATTTAATTTTTTCATGATTCTGCTTCGTGCCATAAAGGCATTCAGACAGAAGGAAGCATCTCCAATCCTATAAAGCATCTCCGACCCTATAAAGTATATATATTCTTGATCAGCATCAATTGCCAAGCCGAAATGGACATGTCCGTCTGTATGTCCGTCCGTATGAACAAATAGATCTCAGAGATGGTAATAGATAGAGGTTTTACATGTATGGGACAAATACTTCTTATACCTGCAGGCAGATCAAGTTTATCAAGCGCGGGATTCGGTATTTTCGGGTCCCGCTGCACAGTGGCCAAAAGACGAAAAGCGTATTTGATTTGGCTGAAAGTTTCTAATCGGGTGTTTTTGGGGTCGCTGATTACGAATTCAAGGTCAAAAATTCAGAAAAATAAAATAGCGGATCCAAAATGGCGACCAATTTCTTCAAATACATATTTTATTTGGCTGAAAGTCTATTCGGGGGATTTCCATTCCCAACCATCGTGGCAGTCCCTGATGGGCCAATCTCCCAGTCTGCCGTATCGAAGTGGTGGCTACAACAACAACAGCACCAACCGGCTTCTGTTCGGCCATACCAGTTTGGCACACTCAACAGCCGCTTTTCTGGTTTTTGTGGTAGCTCACATAATTTTTGGATAAGTTTTAAAGAAGTGTCCAAAAAACAATTTTAATTTTGTTTGAGAGTGGGATCTGATAGGAGTTCTGACTTATTGCTTTTTCTAACACGACTTTTCAGAATGTGATTAAGAAAAAACATCTACTTTTATTAATGATTCACTATTTCATGCATTGTTAATAATAATAGAGCTTTACATTCATATTGTACGTACTTTTTGGAATATAATCAATTTTGTAGAATCCAAATCGGTTAACTTTTCGCGATTCTATCAGAGAGACGATAACCTAGAGAAACACTCTAGGACGCCGCTCTTTTTTGAGTGATGTTAAGGGCATTGTGATAACAGTCTGACAACATTCTGACAACAGAAACGTATTGTGACATTGGAAAACACGGTAGTTACAGGGAGACGGACATTGTCAAAAAAACTCGGAGAGCGAAAATGTCAGGAACAGCTGATTAATGTTTTGAGGAAAAGTTGTCGACGCTGCAGATTCTGCTTTGATATCAGCGATGTTCAACAACAGCGAGGCCAAATAGTGAGAGTGTATTGGTGTGCGATATCGGCCACGCCCAGCTTTGAACTGCCCTGCTCGACGTCTGGGCATCGAATACAAGCAAAGAGAGCGTTGCTTACGCTCCTATGCCCGAATTTTGCATGCGCTCGGCTCGTGTGCGTGTAAATAGCAGATTGCGCTCGGCCTCTGGGGGCTATGGAAGAACATCGCTTTTCTATATTAAATATTCTTTGATTATATACGATTCAGAACGATGTGTTATTTTCGATGTGTGACGAGTAAACGATGAGGCACGCTCGACGCTCTCGAACGGAGCTCATACCTGAGCCAGGTAGGGTCACTTCCCCACTTAACGGTCACAATACAAACTAGATGTACCTCTACAACTATTCCAACAATTAAAAGTTCAAAAAAAAGTTTTTTTTCGACTTTTGGTCAGTTTTTTGGAATTTGGGACCATAATGCGCTGGAATCGGGCGAGGGATTGAATTGAACATTTTTGGTCGGGGCTTGGACGGGTTAGCTCGGGTTAAGACCGGGACGGGATCAAATAACTTTCCCGCGCCCATCTCTACCACTAACATCATAGCAAACCAAACGTTCGCCAATAATACCGCATGCGAGTAAATCGCGAGATTTAACGCGACAGAACCCTCGTAATCGGATCGGGAAAAGCGAGTAATATAATTCCTATGTAGTTCAGCTTGTAGCAGTCGTGAGTATCGTTGACAATATTCGGAATTTTGAGCCTTAATGTTGCACCAAATTTACATTATGGGACATTAAACCACAAAAACGCATACGTAGAGTGCGGACAAAGGAAAATATCGCAGTTGTATCCGCCAGTTTTGTTAATAATTATAGATTCTGCGCCATTCGCAGTAATTTGGCTTCTGTTACTCCACTAAATTTGGAAATTTTGCGAAAGTAAAGTATTTGGGTATAAAGGAAGGCAGGAACGTTACTGTGAAGGGAGAGCGCTACAGTGCGATGATTATAATCTTTTTTTGCCCGCAACAGTTGACGACCTGGAAGCCAGTATTGAAGAATTTTTTGGTCGATATGTTCATATGTGGAAAGAGTAGGCCTAAAATGGGCCTAGCATATCTTTGAACATGAAATTGTATTGCTCATTCTATCGAACTCAAATAAAAATTTCATGCATTTTCTGAATTGTATTTATTTTTTGTTTATCAAATCCAAAAGATGCTAAGAAAAATCACAGCTGCTGTTCATGTTCATATGTGTTCTTTGTTGAATTTCTGTTGGTTATTGAACTATAATAAATCTTCGACCTTGTGCCGACTATCAACCACTTTGAATAAAATCAAACCAGGACGCTAAAAGTCATATTTAGAGACCCTTATATATCAGCATCAACAGCAGAGTCGATGGCTATACCGTCTGTCCGTCCGTCTGTCCATCTGTCTGTATAAACAAACTGATCTCAAATATGGTAAGAGATAGAGGTTCGACATGTATGAGACAATAACTTCTAAAACTAGTAGGCAGATCAAGTTTATTTTCAATTTGTGCCACGCTTCCTCCCAACGCCGCCAATTCCGACAAGTGTAAAGGCGCTAAAATGAATTACTTAATCTGCGTAAATTGCAACTCTTGCAAAAGAGGTTCCATCTATGGATACTAGACTTGCAACGATTGTGTCAATTTTAATTAAACCAGGCGCAATTACTTGGACTAAGATTTACTAAGATTGGGAAATAGAAAGAACATTTTTACTATGGTAACAAGATTAATAACCCATCTCTCCCTTAGTCACGCTACTAGGGGAGTGGAAAAAATATGAAGCGGTTGTTGATGCTGATCAAATATTAACTAATATACCTGCCATATTTTATTGTTGTTTTAAGTTTGTTATGGTGTGCTTTGAAAATGAGCCACTGTGCGTTGTAGAACAAATGTGCCTCATTGAAGACTCGTGGTCCAAACGATTAAAAATCAATGCTGTATTTCCGGTGGCCCGTGGAACTTGTTTTTCTACCAAATTTACTATTTAAATTCACTCATCTGCCTTAACTTAATGACTCTGTCTGGCTTAATGCTATCTTCTGATTTGTGTTCTAAATCATTTTAATTAACTCCAACCACAGGGCATTCAACTTTCAAAAAAATCAAAATTCCAAAGAATTATTCACTAACTATCGCACATGGGCTAACATACTTATGAATCTACATATTCAGCCCAAGGCATGATTTCTTGATATGTTTGTGTTTTTATCTCATGGATTTTGTTATTTAAACGTTGCAATTAGCATATGAAAACCGAAGCCTACGACCTTAACCATGAAATTTTTGTACGCACTGGAAATAATCTCTAATTTTGATATAGTATATAAAAGATCGAATTTGTTTGCACCATATCTTAATGGAGTGTTTATTAGTTATGTATATCCGTTTGAGCAGCGGCTCTTTAAAAACCTCCCAAGGCAGTGTGTCATCAGGTGAAATTTCCATAACTATGTCAAATTGCACAACAAAGTTAAATTGCCATGCTACCAATTTGTTGTTGTTGTTGTTGAGGCAGGTCCGGAAGAACTTTCCAAAACCAAATTGTTGATCCCCTTTTGTTTATTTGTTTGGGCATAATTGTGTTGGAATTTTGTTAATTTGTAGCCAGTTTTATGCTACATTACAATTCCCGTATCCCGAAAGAGACAACTGACATTTGGGGAACATTCCCCCTGACTCAAACAAAAAGTTTGGCTTTTTGTATTTGCCAACATGCTAATGACATAATGGGCATACTTCAAACCAAAACGACTGAATGTCTGCCTGGGAAAGGCTACCTTTTACAAGGCTTTGCGTGTCTGCAATGGGTAATATATTGGAACATTAATTTGAAGATTGTTCGACTAGCAGATGTTCTACTAAAATACCAGAATTTATTCTATTTCCTTTGGTTTTGGGACAAAATGTAACGGAAATGCGGAGCTATAGCAGGAGTAACGGATTGGACTGTGAGGGTGAAACAGGCCACTGCGTGCCCATTTCTAACCTTCATGTAACCCCTTGAAGAGAGCTTGCCTAAGACATTTTTTAAGAGTTTATTTTTTGGTATTATTGTAGCTCTTTTTGGAATGATTGGAATTATTTTTTTTTAAGATTTTGGCATTTTGATTTTCGAAAGATTTGACTTGAAAAGAATTTCGAAAAGAAAAAGAGTTTCCTTACTTTGATTTTGAGTTTTTGTGAGTTTCCTCAGTGCAATTTTGATGAAAGAATAATTGACTATAAAAATAAAGGTTCAAGCACTAAGCTCTGCTCTTTATGTCTTGATACTTAAGTCTAATTTCTGAACTATTTCCATTTTTCAATACTTTTTACTTTAGTGACAAACGCTTCCATCCAACTAACATACCTCCTGTTAGCATTTCATAGTTCAAGGATTTAAAAAGCCGTAACTGTGCATTATGTAGACGTTGCCAGACGTAAATATATGGAAGTCACTGTGTCAGGAAGTTGACTAAAAGACCGTTAAATGAAAATCAACACGAACATTGTTCTGTATAAATCAACTGGTTGCGTTGCTGACGCTTTGCATATACACGAGTACGAGAATATGCATCCATGTTATGTGTTTGGGTATACATATGTCCTTGCCGACCCCGCACTTTTGACTTTTGCGTTGACATGACATTTGCCAGGCAATAAAATGCTTACACTATGCAACAAGAAGTAAAATATTAATCGACCAAATTTAGTGAAGGATTTTGTTTGAAAGCGAGCTGTGGCATGGTTATTTAAAGGTATTCTTTTATTAGTAATTAATGACATTGTAAACTCTCTCCAAATAAAAAAAGTTCATGTAAGAAACGGCCAATTAACAGAGTTATATAAATTAATAAACTTTCGAATCTGAACCTTATTTTTAAGTAGGTTTGGTTCAATAAATTAACTTAAATCATATTTTTAAGAATATACAAATTGTTCTAAATAATTTCTACGTCAAAATATATGTAAAGTATTGAATCAGTACATCATTATACCCGTTACTCGTAGAGTAAAAAGGGTATACTAAAGTCGTGCAAATGTATGTAACAGGCAAAAGAAAAAAAGTCCAACGTTTCCAATAACGAAAAATATTTTTTCTTGTTCAGCCGTTGACGGGTCGGTCTGGTCGGGGGCCGGGTTGGCTTGGTCCGTCGTCACGTCGGTTTGCTCGGGGGGTGTGGGGGTTTCTCTCGTTCCGCGTTCCGGTCGCGGGCGCGTCTCCCAAACGGCGGTGGTCTCCTCTCGGGCGCGTTCTTCGTTTGGCGGCGGCGCGTCCGGGGGGCCGGGTCCGGCCCGTTGTAAAATAGGTTCTGTTTTGAGGTGAAGACGACCACGGGGCGGTTGCAAGCAAATCAGATCAACAGCCGAGTCGATATAGCCATGTCCATCCGTTTGTCCGTCTGTCTGTCTGTCCGTCTGTCAGTCTGTCTGTCCGTCTGTTTGTATGAACACCTAGATCGCGGATACTTGAAGAGTTAGAGCAACCAAAATTTTGTATGTATCCTATTGTCTGTACGCAGATTAAGTTTATTTCAAATTGGCCAGTGTAGTTTATGTGCCCAATATCTACAATCTCTGAAATTTTTTTAAAGATCGGATAATAAATGGCCGAGTTATAAAAGTTATAAGAAACATGGCATATTTTTTGGCGTCGAATGCTCTGTTTGCTTACATAATGTTGAAATGGTCACATTTATCATAATGCTCTGTTAATTAACATAAGGAAAGGCTATTAAGCATTAATTCTCCTAAGTAACGGATATATCGACGGATTACGCTCTCGTTTTGTGTGGAAAATTAAAGGTCATATCGGTGCCCCTAGATTCGCAAGTTTAAGGTGTATATTTAACGAGAAAAAAGTTCAAAAAGTTATGTTTTAATGGACGCGACGGGTCTCTAAAGTTTTTGATAATACGCATACGCAGTGTTGCCTTTTAACTTTGTATATTTTTATAGTTGGCGCTGAACTCAAACCAAATGTTATTCAAAAGGTTACTCTGATTTATACCATAGGGGAAATACCAAATAAAATGATTCATACTTACCATGCCCGTTGCCTAATTAGTATACAAATTGGATCAATAATCGTATTCTTAAGACTTTAATTTGTATCATGTTTCATAATGATCCAGAGGATGTCGAAAAAAATCGTTTTAAATCTACCGAAATTAGGCCCATTCGTTGACAAAAGTAGTATGATCCCGTTTTTTCTTAAATTGTCAGCAGTGGGTGTCATCAGAGATCTGCCAGAGTGCCTGTTTTCTTGACTCAAATATACTCGCTGTTCAAGCGTGTGCTGTCTGATGCGACACTTAAAATATCCAGTCAATTCATATACTCACTCATTTTCGTACTAGTATTTCTGTGACTGGTGTCGTTTTGAGCGGGTATCAAATTTGTTTTGTTCTGCTTTGAGCGCCACTGCATGTTGATTTCGTCTTCGAAGTGACGTACGCACAAGCACTTTGCAGGATAAATACTAGTTTTACTCAAAGAGCGAAGAGGAATACGCTAATTACTCGGTGTTTTCAGCAACCACACTACCAATATACATAAGTATGACTTGAGTATTGCATTTCAAATTTTTTGGTTTCTTAAGCGTGTGTCACGTTTCCCTACTCAGGGTAAAGGAAAGGCATATCCGACTTTAATAAGTATATGAAAAAATTTATTTAAGATCCATAAAAAATAATTGCTTGTGGGATTAGAATAATAAAAGTGTGTAAGGTTTTTCCACGCACGACCTGTCCAAGGCCTTTATTTTAAAATTCTTAAATATTTACAATTGTTCTGCTCAAATTTAAAGGATATTCAAACTTCTTTATTCGGCGTAGGAAAATTATTTTGTTTTTTATTTTTTTTGCGAGCGCCGCACAGCAAAATTACAATAGCAATGCAGACAGAATTCGGTTCTGCTGACGTCGACGCCAAAGCAGAAGCGTGATGTAGTGATGAATTTGACGAGAAGTGCAGGGAACTAACAGAAGCCGAAGACATATTAGAGAGCGGTCACAGCGAACATGAGCAAAAAATACTCAAGTAAGAAAGCGACAAAGAGAAAATGAGTTGCTTGAATTGTTGGTGAATAATTTCACAATCAAATTTTACTGCTCCCTGTTTGTATGAGTATTTCCAATACGCTACGTGAGTGTCGCGAGTGTTTTTGGCACTTCATGAGCGAGACTCAAATATGCCGCGTGTAGAAATACTACTGTATACATTTTGTTCGAGTGGTCGGGATACCCGAGCGCGAAAATATCAGTGCAGTTGCAGTTGCGGTGTACTCGTGCAGATCTCTGGTTGTCATGTTATGAACATTTTGTGCGAACTTGATTATGAATGGCTTGGGCATGTTTAGAACTATTTGTTACTTGTTAAATAAATTTAAAAAAAAAGTTTAATTTTACGTTCCTTGCCTGGGAATTGAACCCGGGACCTCGTACTCTTGTACTTAACACGAAAATCGGCATCTTAACACTGTCGACCTCATGACAAAATTGGGGAATTTTTTGTATCAAAATCGAAAAACCTACCTTGCCAGACTTCCAAATTCAAATTGTGTAATGAAACTTTGGGACTTTGTTTGAAAGCTTGGCCGGGAAGGTTTCTAAGTTAAAGAAATTTGCGGAAAATTGTTAAAAAATCGCGAATATGGCAAAATTTACAGGTTCGGTAAAACTTTGGGGAATAGTTCGACACTTGTCGGGGAAGGTTTCCAAGTAGAAGAAATGGGCGGAAAATGGTTTGATGTTGATGAAACTTTGGGGAGTGGTTGGAACATGGAACATTCTAAACAGAGCTCTCTCCACACCTCCTCACCTTGTTACTCCACCATGCTTAGGTGAAAATGTATTGAAACGAATTTCTTTGATAACTTTGTTACCAGTCCTATGAAAAATCACTTAAAACTTGGAAGGATTAAAAATTTTAAAAATGTTGAAAAAATATGTCAAAAATATAGAGATTTTTACTAATTTTTCTAAGATCGGATACTGGAGGGATTGGAAAACAATAGAATAATCGAAGACGGAATCGATATCGAATATCTAGTCCCGCGCCATATTTTAATCAGGTCTAAAGGGAAATTCCTTACTTTCCTATTAAAGTCTTGGGTAGGATAATTTCAGATTTGAAACCAGGAAATCATAGAAAACTTTGTAGCTTAGTGTTATTAGAGGCAGGACTAAAAATCTCCAAATGAATTCCTTCGTAAAAGACTTAAAGGCTGCTCTAGCTTCGTTTTGAAGCCGCACGCCAGCGTGGGAGTTGGCTTGTCGCATTCCCATTTATTTGCATAGTACGTGCCTGCGCTTTTAGCCTTCCTGTTCCCCGGTCCCGCTCCCATCCCCTTTGCCCTGTCTGACATTTAGCATATTTGCGTTTTGTGCCGGCAGCAACAGAGCAGCAAGCAGTTGCAGCCAGTAGAGCCAGGAAAAGGGAATCAGCGTCGGAATCCAAATCCAATTCCATATTACATGCTACCGTGCCCAACTTATTAAACATTGTCGCTGTCCCATTTACCGAATGCGAACTCTTTTCCCGCCAGCCTAATAAACGGTGGAGGTGGAGGAGCAACTCCCACACTTGTGCTGGGGACTGTGCCAGTTTTGGGTACAAAACTCTGGTTGCCAGTGCCATTGGCCCGCACAATGGAAGCCAAACCCAAGCAGCGCGCACGGCTTGCTCTGGTGGTGGTCGAGCAATTCCTAAAAATCGAATGCCAGGTAAGAGATCGGCACTTCGGATCAATCCTTAAGCAGGCGGCGCACCTTTTGGTTCAGGTTCACAGACTGTCAGCCTAGTCATTCCAATACAATTCAATTTCCAATTGAGTTTCTACTGCGTAAAGTGCAAATTTTTAGTAACAATATTTTTGTTTCACTTCTGGGAATCCTCCTTTGCGCGCATGATGCCAATCACCAAATCGAAGCACACCACCAAAACGACCAAGGGAAAGGTGCGCGATGCCAAAAGAGCTTTGACTGCCGCTGTGCCTGGCTTGACTACACCGCAACGCAAGGTCATTATACCACGTCCAGATGTGCTTCACAACTATCTGGAATACAAGCAGATTAATCAGTACATGGAGTACCTCTCCCATCGTTATCCGCACTTTGTCAAGCAATACACCCTGGGACTGACACACGAGCGTCGGGAGGTGCGTGCTTTGGAGATAAACTGGATGAATTCAGAGAATGTCGAATTAGCGCCTCAATTGCGTCAGAACTGCCCACCGCAAACGGAATTCTTAAACGGCGGCAGAGTGCCAGGACCGGTGGTTCACAAGGGTGAACATTGCCGTAGCACGGTCTTCATTGAGGCGGGAACTCATGCCCGCGAGTGGATTGGCATCACCACCGCTCTCAATTGTATGTATCAACTCACAGAGCGCTATACACGCAACATTGAGGTGCTACGCAAACTGCGCTTCATCATCGTACCTCTAGTTAATCCCGATGGCTATGAGTATTCCCGCACCAAGGTGAGTTAACCATATACTTACTTCCCATCTCCTTTATCCATTTCTAATCGAAATTTTCTCCCACAGAATCCCAACTGGCGTAAGAATCGTCGTCCGCACAAGTCCTCAAAGTTTGTGGGCACCGACTGTAATCGCAACTACGACATATTCTGGGACTCTGGACCCGGCAAGATCAATCGCAATACGTTTAAGGGTGAGCAACCCTTCTCCGAGCTTGAAACACGTGCCTTGCGCAGTATTTTGGATCGCTTGGAATCCAATTTGCTGTTCTTCCTTTCGCTGCACTCGTATGGCCAAAGCCTCATGTATCCTTGGGGATATTCGCGTGAGCCGCCGCATTTCTGGCGGGAGTTGCACACTTTGGCCGTTTCAGGGCGAAATGCCATCAAATCGTATAATGGACGCGAATATCGGACAGGCAGCATAAGCTGCCTAACCAAACGCACTATTGCCGGCTCTGTGGTGGACTATGTTTACGGAGTGCTGCGTGCGCCCATGGCCCTAGTCATGGAGTTACCATCTCGTGATCTCGGTTTCCAGCCGCCTGTGGAAATGATCAGCCAGATTGGCCACGAAAGCTGGTATGGCATACGCGAGATGTGCAAACGAGCCTACGACTTGCGACATCAGATTAAACGCGAGATTGAACCCAAATTGGTACAACCAGAACGAGTCGCTGTAGAAAAGAAGGTTGACGCCAAAATTAGCACTGAAATTGCTGCTGGCGGAGATGGTGCTGATCTCAAGAAGAATACCACACCGAAGAAGGGCAAAAAACGAGTGAAACGCACACGCATAGCCCAACACGAAGCCATTGTTGGAATACAGCAGCGTAGCAAGATGGCAGCAGGAACAGCAGCCGGACCAAAGCGAGCATTAGCCACACTTTCGGCACCTCCGGTACGTGCAGTCACACGTGATGGCTATGGAGACGGGCCCGTGCTATCAACGCGTGGCAAGCCGGCACCCTCCTCTTACATGCCACTAGGCGTGTTCCTTTAGTTGATAACCACTTGATCCCCGGGTATCTATCTATATGTGTGTGTGTATGCGTGTTTGTGCTTGTGTTTATGTTATGTGTATTTCAGAATCTAAGAGTAAATTAAATGTGTACACCATTTTGTCTGGGTTTGGTCCCAAAATGCATCTTGTTTGGGCCTTATTGTATTCATTTGTGGCTTTCTCTATGCCGGTATGTTTATCCTATTAACTAATTACAACGGATCTGCTCTTGTTGAGATTTACTTGGCTTCGAACAGCGGCACCCTTGGCGCGGCATACTTCTGGCGCAGCTTCTCGTACACCTTGCGATCCTGTAAAGAGAGTAAGTCGTAAAATAGATTAAAAATGGGATATAAATCTTAAAATCGACAGTACTAAAGCTATTCCCACGAAACTTTGCACATATACGCTGCACACTTGTCGCAACCGGCCGGATCGGATGACTATAGCTGATAGCTGTCATAGGAATGATCGGACGTAAGTTTAGTTTTAGTGAGCAAAAGTCGGTCAAGCCCGACTATATCATACTCTGTACCTGTGAAGTGCTGCCCATCACCGTTGCATTCGGTGCAGCCCATAATTGTTTGTTTTCCTTATAATTCAACAACCGTTCATCCGATCTTTAGCAACCCTTTGGCGGATCGATAAATAATCTTGATTTCAAAATATGTCCAGAAGGTTCAAACCATCTGTCTATAAAACTGACGGAGATATTACGATTTTTCTAAATTGCGGGGACGGGAGGGGCGTGGCAAAAATTGAAAATAAACTTGATCTGCCTGAAAGTATGAGAAGTTTTTGTCCCATAGACGTTAAACCTCAATCTCTTATCATCTCTAAGACGGACATGGCTATATCGACTCTGCTGTTGATGCTGATCAAGACTGACTTTATAGGTCGGAAAATGCTTCCTTCTGGCTGTTACATATTTTGGCACAAACTTATTATATTCCGTGTAACTCCGGAGCTTTGGTTTCCACGTCATAACCATAAACCCACAATTCGTCACCAGTTATGACCCTCTGGAGCAAATTTGGGTCGTCGCGGACAGAGTTTAACATCTCATTAGCAATGTTCATGCGATGCTGTTTTTGGTCGCAATTGAGCAATTTTGGTACGAATTTCGCGGCGACCCGTCTCATGCCCAAATCATTGATAAAAATCGAATGGCACGAGCCAATCGATATGTTTAGGTCCTCAGCAACTTCTCTAACGGTGATTCGACGATTGGCCAATACCATTTTCTCCACTTCATTAATTTTTTCGTCTGTTGTTGAAGTGCTCGGGCGTCCGGCACGCTCTTCGTCGTGCACATCTTCTCGGCCTTCTGAGAACATTTTGTACCACCGATAAACGTTGCTTCGGTCCAAGGTAGCTTCTCCGTATGCCACAGTCAACATTCGGAATGCATCCGCGCACTTAATTTCGTTTTTCACACAAAATTTGATACAGGTTCTTTGATCCATTTTTTTGAATAGGTAAAAATCGAAGACGATCCAAAACACGTGCAAGCAAAGCAGCTGTCAACAATTAAGTGAACATTCGAAATGGCCGAGCTTGTCGGCATAAGTGAGAGACATGAGTACCAACATAACACCACAAAAAAATCGAAATTCGAATATACGTAACCCGCGAAAATTCAAAATTCGCGATACTTTTTGAACACACTTCGTATACTATAGAGCAGCGATGCCCAGCCTTATGCTCTTTGGCTAGGTTTTGTTTTTGAAATTGCACCGAAGATTGGAAGTCAATGAGCGTATACATGAAGAGCGCGAGGTATAGAAAACGACACACATGCAAACGATTTCGTCTGTGTGCGTCGGATTGTAAGGAAAGTAAGTTAAAAAATTTGTAATGTAATTTTCTGATGTAGAAAAATTTGACCTCAGGGTCGGGAAAACTCATGGAAAACTGCAGCCAAAAACCTATTTTCATCCGATTGGCTTAAAAATTAGTTTGTTGTATAAGAAATATCGATGACGGTTACGATAACGATGGCGATAACAATAACGGTAACGGTTCCCACGGCAATCGGGTCTTCGTCCCGGAACCGACGCAGTGTACAGTACACTTCCCAAGGATTACCAATCCCAGTCAATGGGAAGTCCACAATTGCAACTTCAACAAGAAACTTCCCAACTGCTACAACAACAACAATAACGATAACGATACCGATAACGGTATCGATAACGGTACCGATAACTGTATCGATAACGATAACGCCATCGACAACGATAGCGATAACTAAATCAATAACTATAGTGATAACGGTATCGATAACAATAGCGGTATCGATAACGATTGCGATAACGGTATCAATAACAATAACGATAGCGATAACGGTATCGATAACGATAACGGTTTCGGTAACGGATAAACGATAAAAAATTCAATAACGATAAAGAAATCAATAACGATAACGATAAAAAATTCAATAACGATAGCGATAACGGTATCGATAAAGAAATCAATAACGGAAAGGATAGAGATAACGGTTACGATAACGATGACGATAGCGTTTATGTTACCCAAGCCCGGTCGGAAAAGAAAAACAATCAGCCATAGTCCGGTTTTCACTTAATTTTGCGAATTGCGATTTAAGCAAATTCGTACGATTTCAATTTAGAGCGCTCCGAAATTCGCCTGTTTTTGTTATCGATAATGTTTCATTTCCAACTTGTTTTGTGTCATTTCACATGACAAAAACAGCTGATGAGCGTCTATCGATAGTCACATATCGATATATACCATGGCCAAATCGCAAATTGTTGTTATTGCGAGTTCAATTTCGTGTCCCTTTTTAAAAATTGTTTAAAATATAATCTTGATGCAAATTGAGCAGGAGAGTCCATAAGAATAATCATTAAATGTTAAAGAACTAAATAAAAATAGTTCCGTGGGTGTCTGTTTGTGCATCAACCTAAACATTTATTTCATTCGGCCGGGTCGCCGGTTTAAGTCAGAACTGCGGTTTCCGAATGTCGGAGCACCAACTTTTACGATTTGGCGATCAAATCGCAAAGTTTTTGCGAAAGCGAAAATGGGAGCATTGCTGTATATCGGTTTTATGTGATGTCAGTATAGACTGACGGCGGCGTAGCGAAGCGCGCCGGGTGCTATGCTAGTCTTGCACAAAATTGCAATCACACTTAATATTCTTTTATAATAAGAACATATAAATCCACTTGTAGAACTAGTCCATCAGTATGGAAAGCATAAATTGGTCAAGTTTTATATTCATCATTTAAATTTGAGTACGGACTTTACGACCATGGGCTAAATGTCCGGACATAAGGCCCAGAAAATTTCTGAGTTATATTTCAAAGTAATGATTGAAATTTTTCCTATGGGCCTTATGTCCGTGGGCGTTTCATGTCACCAAAACTGAGGGTGATGTATCAATACTGATAAAAAATTTCAACCAATTTCTATTGAAAAAAGGCCAAAATTCATGGAGACCAAAAATAGTTGTCTTTTAGTCTTTTATTTCTTACATAGCGAGGTTTTAGTAAACGCAGTACCACAACACGTCTTACGACGTGGTACTGTGTTATCGCTAGTTCTAACCTATTTCGCAAAAAAAATTTTAACCAATTCTATAAGCTGCTAACCAAAATCTGAACGAAAAATCTAAATGAATCGCTATTGAACTAAAAACAATCGGCCAAAGTTTATTGCACCATGAACCAAGTGGACAGCGCTTTTGTTAGAAGTGTAATGCCCTTTATAGATTGTGTTAAAATTCTGATACAAATTTTTCGTACAAACTGGATGTGTCATTCCAGCCTAAAATCAATTCAATTTGATTCATTATTGATATTGATATTATCCTCAAGAGACTCATGTTTAGAAAATCCCAATCATTTTCTGATTATAAGATAACAATTTTTATTTGTAAGGAAACGCAAATGATAAGATTGTTTTAACTTGTATTCAATGAGTAGAGTAGCACCAAAAACAAGTAGCCTAATCTCTATTTTAATCATTTAAGGCAAAGAATAGCCAGAATTCCACTATCATTTCGAGATTCGGAGAAATCGTGATTTCGGAAAGGTACTACATAAGAAAATCTATTGATTAGGAGTATCAGAATGAATTGTATTTAAACCTGTGGCTGTGGTGTGGTTTTTGCTGCGAGTTGTTCGTGGGTCGGGTGTAAGTTTAAGTTAGAGCAATTTAACCATATTTAGTGTAAAATTTTAATACGTTCCCCTTAACTCTTTTGCCATCGCGTATAAAAAAAAACACCGTGAAGGTTTAAAATCCACTCCAGTTTTCCCCATTTTTTTATGTATTTTTGTCCACTCATGTTTCGTTTGCTTACCTGGTCGCTCACAGAGGGACGTAGTTGCTGCAAAGCCTCCTTGAAGTGCTGATTTCGTACACATAAATCATCTAAGCAATCGTTCTCCTCGTTAAGAGATTGGCGCAGGGCAAACATGGAAGCTTGTTTCACCAGACCAGCCAAATCGGCGCCCGTATAGCCCTCAGTTTGAGTAGCGACGGCATCAAGGTCCACATCATCAGCCAAAACAGGACGTTTGCCATCCTGCAGAAAAATTAAATTAGAATCAAGTAAATAGCAATCGTTAGCATACACTCACCTTGGTGGTGGCCTTGAGTATTTCGGCACGTTCACTCTTCTCTGGCAATCCTACATACAGTATGGTGTCCAGACGACCAGGACGCAAAATTGCAGGATCTATGATGTCTGGACGATTTGTGGCCGCCAATATATAAACACCCTTGCGTTCCTCCACGCCATCCATTTCGGTAAGCAGCTGGTTGACAATACGCGTGCCTGAGTTGTTGCCATCGCCGCCATCGGAGCGCTTGGGGCACAGCGAATCAAACTCATCGAAGAAGATAACACAGGGGGCCGAGTTGCGGGCACGTTGGAAGCAAGCACGCACTGCACGTTCGCTCTCGCCCACATACTGAAAGCAGAGAAAATATTGAAGCGGATTTGACAAGATTTCGGCTTCCCCTACTTACCATATTCATCAGCTCAGGTCCCTTGACCGAGATGAAATTAATTCCCGCCTCGTTGGCTATGGCCTTGGCCAGCAGGGTTTTGCCACAACCAGGTGGTCCACAGAGCAACACCCCTGAAGGCGCTGTTAGGCCTAAGCGTTCCAGTTTCTCTGGATACTTAACCGGAGCCAGTACAGCCAGCTTAAGCTCATCGCGTATATCCTGTAGGGCACCAATATCGTCCCAGGTTGTGTCTGGAACTGTTATAAAGCCCTCACGCTTGGCCGAAGGTTGCATCACCAAAATAGCGGCCGTAAAGTCGTCGAGGGTGAGACAGAAATTCGGATCAGAGAATTCTTCGGGTGGATTATCCAGAAAATTGGTTAGCTCCGCCAAGGTGGGCTCATAGTAGTCATTATCAGCGGAGTCATCCAGCTTTTGCTTCTTCGGTTCGGACTCCATCGGTTCCGACTCCATTTCTTCCTGTTCAGGCTCCGGTTCCTTTTCTTTCTCTTGGTCATTCTCTTTCTGTGCCTCGTCTTCAGTGGCCTTCTCTTCCACTTCCATGGCGCTATCTGTTGGCTCAGTAGTTTCACCATTTGTAGCCTCTTTTGGCTCCGGTTTCCCTGCTGTCTTCTCCTGGTCATTGTTCGCCTCTGCTTGGGCCTTGTCCCCAGCTGCGGCTTCGTCGGTGGGTTCATCATCGTCCAGTGTGACTGTGGTCATATTCATTTCGCTTGCAGCATGCAGCTCACGGAATTTTTTCATCGATCTACGCTTGACAGCTATGGCAGCGGCCCGGCTGACCAGAGCCATGAGATCAGCACCCACATAGCCGGGAGTTAATTCAGCAATCTTGTCGTAGTTCAGCTTGTTATCAATGGACAGACCCTCGCATTGTATGCGCAAAATCTCACGACGCTCCTTGCGCGAGGGTATGTGTATGGCAATCTCGTGATCGAAGCGTCCTACACGTCTTAGTCCAGGATCGAGCACGTCCGGCCTCGTGGTAGCACCAATCACCACCACCGACTGGCCGAATTCAGTGGCCTTCAGATTGTCCAGACTGCTAATCAATTGAGAGACAATACGACGCTCCATATCCTTGGCCGCCCACTGGCGATTGCCTCCAATGGCATCGATCTCATCTATGAAGAGCACGCAGGGTGAGTTATCGATGGCCTGATCAAAGACGTCGCGTATGCGTTCCTCACTCTCGCCCGAAATGCCACCAATCAGCTCCGTGGCGGGCACCTCCAGCAGCGGCATCTTCAATTGGCCGCCAATGGCACGAGCCAGGTAGGTTTTACCACAGCCCGGCGGTCCGTGCAGCAAAAGGCCACGTGACGGCAATAGCCCCAATTGGAAATAAAACTCTGGCGATTTAATATGAATCAACATCTCACAGAGCTCCTTCAATGTGCTATCCATGCCGCCAATATCCCGAAAGCTCTCGTTTGGACGTTGTACTTCCAAATCCTTTTTGTACTTGCGCTGACGTAAGCCAGGAGCACCACGGTCCATATATTCGCGATGGTGCGGCTGTTGCTGCTGATGATGATGTGATTGCTGCTGATGCTGCGAGTGGTGCTGCTGTTGTTGTTGCTGCTGATATGAATGGGCGTTTGGTGGAGCATGATGGTCTTTGCGCCCTTCGCTGTTCATTTTACCCGACGAAGATGAAGCACCAAGGACTGTAAGCAAAGGAAGTTGATTAATTTTTTGAGAAAAAAAAATAAAACAGAACTCCCTGGATAATTTAAAATTGAATTATGAACTAAGATATTTTATGTAATGCAAGCTAACCCATGTCCTTTCGAAAATAAGACGATCCTGTTCACTTCATTATAGGGAATATTTTTAAAATTGTATTAGTACAATCAAAATTAACTATCATGCTTGAAAATATGGTTAGAATCCTTTCTAGAAATGAGTTAGACTCAAATTCCGTTTGTAGTTTGCTGTAAGAAGTTTATGAACTCTTCTCGTTCTGGGAATAGGCCTACTTTTGTTAAGGGGAGATATACACCTGGAAGGCCAAGAAAAAGGTCATTTTTGAGATTTTTTTGTAGGAAAACTATATTAAATTTCGGATCGGAGTTTACACTCAATGGTCCAGTCAAGTTAGACAAAAAAAAAGGGCGTATTTATGCATCAAATATAGACCAGCCAGATTTTTGATATGTGGTCAGGGGACTGTCTAAAAGGCTGAAGTTCAATTTGGTGTCAACGGCCGGCCGCTATATTGCAAAACGCGAGTTGGTCCATAACTCTGAAACTATTGCTTTTAGACACAAATTTTCAAAGACAAAGTTAAGGATATTAACATTACCTTTCTTTTTTGTTCCCACAAGTTTTCTGTGCGGGCCATAGTTTTCAAGATATGTACGATCAAAAATTAATTTTTCTTTTTTTTCCCATTTTTCTTGCTTCCGGTGAGACCAACGCAAAATCGTCTCATAATATCAATAAAAAGGCATCAAATTTGCAACAACTTTCACATATAACATTTCGCTGTGCGACAAAGTGTAACAAAACTATAGCTTCACAAACTTTGAATCGACCCGTTTTTTTGCTGTAACAGTTTGACAAAATCAAACTTTTTTAAAAAACCCAGGATTTGACCCTTAAATTATGATAGAAGGGACTTATGTGAGCATCACCTTATACCCAGTTTTTTAATTGAATCATAGTTTCGCGTTCTATGGGTACCTTTGTTCTAGCAACACACAGCGACAACAATTTTATCTTGATTGTTAATGGTTCAAGATAAAAATCTACAAAATTCGGGAAATACGGAGAGGGTCATTGGGAAAGCAGTATCAAAAATTCGCTTTGATCTTACAACTGGAAACAAGAAAAATGGGGAAAAAGTGAATTAAGGATTGTCCTTTTCGGGAGGTACCTTAACCAATTGTATAAACAAAGCGAATTTTTGATATTGCGTTCCCAATGAATCGAATTTACTGAATTTTTTTTGGATATTTATCTGTGAACCTCTGGTACAGAGTATAAACAAGAAAGAAAGTCGGTCAAGCCCGACTTGCAACCGATAGTGTAGGAAGGTTAAAAAGAAAAGGTAATGAGATCGGAATAGTATCGACGCGGTGGGTGGGGTGGCCATGGGTGGTAGTGTGTTGTGGAGGTTGGGGTAAGAGTGTGTAGGGAAGACTGGGTGTAGTGGTGAAGGGCAAAATCAGAAACGCTCACGATAATGATTTGTAGTAGATAGGAACAGAGGAAGTTCGGCAGGAGGTGTAAAGAAGTCGTGGTGTGGGATCTTCTACATTGATAAACAAGTAATTAAACTTAAACGAAGGGCTAAGGGTTAAGTTGGAGGTACGTGGAAAAGAAGGCGGAGATGATATGTGAGTGGGTGGACGTAGGGAGCTGAGATTAGGGAAGTGAAAGAAAGAAGTTTAAATAAAAGGGATGTGAGGGAGGTAGTGCGGTCGGAAAGAGATGGAAAAGAGATACTAGAAAACAACAAGAAGTTCGGATTTTAGGCTAGATAGAGGAATTAGAATGAGGCAATAGGATTTATTAGAATTAGAACTGGACGGTGGTCACTGTGCAAAGGTTATAGACTCATTAGTCAGTGAGAGAATTGAGTTGGTCTGAAATTGGTTGCAAATGCTAATTTAAATATCAAACAACGGCATCAAGAACTCAAATGAAGAAGGGAAAACTTAGCATGCGATATCGCGGGTAAAGGTGTGATGAAAGTAAGGTAAGAAACGTTCTTGGCGCCAAAAGTATAGGAATTTATGTTATATAAACAAAAAGAAACCAGTGAAACGTGGAGGTGGCAGAATTATGGAATAGGGGTGCTTTTTATGGCAAGCTGTAGCTTCGTTCGATAAGATGTCGCCTAGCCATTCCATCCCCAAATCTGAGTTCTATAGAGAACCCCTGTTTGTTTCAATCTAACACTAGTTTTAGAATTGTTTCCCCTTCTGATTATCTTTTCCAGCATCTGTGCATATAACTTACATTTCTTGGCATTGGATATACCCGATCCTGAGTTGGAGCTGCTCGATAGACTCTCTTGGCGTACGCCTTGGAATGCGCTCTGAATTATTACATTCGGTTTGACTGCTAAAAAGAAAAAAAAGAGATTTAAACATCTAAAGTTGGCATTCCTTCCTTAATGAATTTCATGCAGCATTAGTTCACTTACATTTCTTGTTCAAGACGGTAGTTTCCTGTGGCAGCGATTCTAGCTGACGTTTCAGTGTGTGCGTTATGTTACCGCCAGTACCAGTGGGTGCTGGTGGTGCTGTGGCCAAGGCGGCTCCACCACCACCATTCGATGTGCTATTGAACGAATCATCATCGTTTTCGTCGCCACTCGAAATGTCAATGGGCTCGTTGCAGGTGGTTTTGGCGGCTGCCAATGATTTCCGGGGGCTCTGGTTATACAGGCTGTTCAACATGTTGTTCATGACACTGTTGCCTGCGCTGATCGCTTCCAACTCTTCGCTGAGATCTTCCTCTTCCTCGGAGCTGCTTACCTTGTCCAAATTGTAACTATCCGAAATAATGGAAAATGCTAAATAGGGAGGAGGGCAATTAATTACAGTTACACACAGATATAAATGCGAGTGCGAGTGTGTCTGTGCCTGGCGTCATGCGCATCGCCTACTTTACCTTGATGCACCAGTTGTCTGAAGGGGCCGAATTTGCGACGCGAATATTCTGGATATTTTTGCATCAACTCCTTGGTCATCTGCTTCACATCCAAATATGTTTCGCCAATATGCTCCTCCAGATACTGCAACAATCAATAAAAAACAGGACTTTACTTAGCGGATGCGGACCTAACCTTGTTTTGTCTGTGTTTTTTTTTCTGTTTCGTTCTTTTGCGGCGGCTGCATCTGGCGGGCAAACTCATGCCGGCCGCCTGCCAACTGAATCAAACAATCCCACCAAATTTTCCTGCCCAGCTCTTACCTTTTTCACTCTTGTCGTTATTAGGTGGTCGTGCAATAAGGGCTTAGCCTTCTTCATATTCCGTGTGGATTAAATTAAATTTAAAATCTCCACACCAGAATAATTTCGTCCAAATGCAAACCGACGCCGCTGCCTCTTCTTCTAGACTCAACACACTAAAACCATGTTTCCACTTGCTCGCGTTCGCAAAGTGAAACGTAATAATCGATTGATGTGCAATTTTGTGAAACAAAAATTAAATGGGTTTTATAAGATAATATTTTTACTTTTGGCTGTTTTAAGTATAATATTGAATCCGCTGATTTAGTTTGAATTTTTACCGCTTTTTGATTTGTTTAATTTATCAGTGTTTGTAAGTTTCGATAGCTATGCATCAAATCTTTGAAAACATGCAGCACTGTTTTGTGCGCTAATAGCCAACAAATAGCTTTTTTGTATGGAAAAAAGCTGGATGTTAGCTATAAACGCACTCCTTGTGTAAATAGCCTTTTAAGTTACTTTTTGGCAAAGTGACAGTGTAAACATTTTATCGCCTACTTGCTATCATCGATATTTTTACGTGCGGCAGTGTGACCATCTACCGCTACTTTCGCTCATCCCTAACACCCACAGCTGTTCTTCCGTTCTCGCTCTCACTTACAACTACCTCGCGCAGTGCTGCGACTCAGTAGTCGCTTTAAGTTAAATTTACAAAAAATTACTAAATTAAATGTGCTCGCATGACAACAAATGTTGGAGGCGCAATAAACGAGACGTGAAATTATGTGCCGCCGCATAATAATGAAGCAACCGTTGTTGATGATAATGCATTCTGTTTGGTCATAAGAATCAATTTAAATTGAACAAAAAAACAACAATAACAACAACCACTAAAAGTGAAATAACGGAATACAAACAACAATAGCAACAACAACCACAGAAAAGAAAGCTTTAGCAATGTGCGACGGTGAAATTTGTGAGCCAGTGACTCAGCAGGCGACAGAGACCTCTCCAAGAGAGGAAGCAGGCGAGTCGGAAGCTGAGAAACTTCAATCAAAAACTCCCGCAAGGGTTATCAAGTTGTCCGCCACAATTCCTTTGCTGGAGCTGGATCTCCCAAAGGTGGCACAGTGGCAGGTGGACGATGTCTACAACTGGGCCAACAATGTGGAGCACGTTTCACGACCTCTGCTCGATTGCCTGCGCTCGGAAGCCATTGATGGCGAGGTTTTACTCGCTCTTACGGAGGACGATGTGCGCGAAATGCGCTATAAACTGGGCTACAAGTTGACCTTTGGCGAGCTGAAGAAATTCTGGCTGGCGGTTTTCAAGCTGCAGCATCAAGTGAAGCAGTCGTTGTCGTCTCAGAACTCGACTGCTCCTCCTCCTTCTCCTCCCATACTAATGGGCACTGCGGATCAACATATGTCGACGACAGCAGCCAATATACATTTTATGCCACTGGGCTCCGGATCCGATGGATCCACGGCTCCACCTCCATCAGCCTGCCCTTGCCCACTGGAGTGTCCCGGCAATGTGTCTGATTGTGAGGCGTTTTTACGAATGGGCAGACGTTCCGTGGCCCCAGAATACTTTAAGACCGCAATTAGCTTAGGTGAGTCGTCTCCCTTGCAGTTGTAGATTTGTAGTTTTATGACCAACTGTCAATGTCAATTGCTCCATTGATTGTTGTGTTTCTGTTATCGGTCAGAAGTGTGCCAATTTTGAGGAGCTTTTGCTATCTCCCACGAACACTTTCCCACTTGTAATCAGAATTCCAGCAAGGGGATTTAGTCATGGGTGAAGATAAGCAAAATTCAGTCATATACCACACCACCAAAACATCAACATAAGTATGCACAATGTGTGTGTACGCAAGTACGTCACTTTAATCGCAAATTTAGTTATAGTTTTATTGCCCAAGTGACGCTTTACTGTTGCTTATTTTTGTACATTTGGAGGTTATATGGAAATAGACATTCGTCTATTTCCCCTGCCCTGGGGGCTTTGCTTGGTGGCTCTCAGGTGGGTGTGAAGTGGAATATTTCGTACGGTCTTTGTGTAGCAACTTTGCGTGCATTTATTTTAAAAGAGGCAACAGGCGGCTGTGCTGTATTTCGTTTCAGTTTTTCTAGAAAGAGTTTGCCACATGCGTTTTAGTATCAACAATTCGGAAGTAGAGGCATTATACAGCATACTCATATTCTGCTTACATTTGGACCAGTATCAAGTAACCAGGTGGGAGGGTAACATATTGAAGCGTTGTCTTATCTATGGAACTCCTACGAATTAACATTTTGATTATTAAGACAGGAATGTAGTAAACCTTCATCGATCCAGGACGATCTTCACTAGAATCGTCCTGGATCAAAAGAGGTTTATTATTGAATGAATTCAAGAAAGGTTGTACACATCTAACGATATGTCACATTTCGATTTTGCATTATCCAGCCTAAAGAAAAATTGCAATTTCTTTAGGATAATAAAATCATTAGTATATTTTAAATGTCATTTGACACGTTTTAAAAACTACGTTTCAACTGAGCTCTAAATCTAGGTATCCGATAGAAAGTCTAAGGTTAACTTATCAAATGTAAGCGTTTGGTCCAGCTAAAAAAGCTATTAACAGCATCAACCAATACCCGAATGGACCTCATTAATTAAATGTATAAAATAAAAACTTCTCTACCGTTACCTGTACTTTTTATTTGAAGCTGGCCTAACCTTAAATACGTGCAATTGTTTTGCCACAACTTGACTTATGCTTTCATTCTTTCCAAATCTTTTCAAAATCGTAACATGCCGAGCTTGGATATGGATTTGAAATTATAATGCTTTGATTTACAACTATTAAATTTTTTTTATCCGATCAATAAATCGTGATAGTTTTATAAGTTCTGAAAGAAACTTACTAAAGAGATTCTTCGAACCAAATCTTTTTCCAAGCAGAGGGGGTCTGTTATGGTTTGTTAACAATTTAGAAGTTCCGGGGCTTTATTGACCCAAAAACCGAAACGGTTCTCTTACACGGATTGCAGCCTTGCAAAATATAGATTAAGCACTATGTAAAGGGTGATTTTTAAGAGCCATAGGAAAGTTTAAAAAAAACACATACAATTCAGAAAAATGCATGAAATCTTTATTTGAATCGATAGTACGGTCCATATAATTGAATGTTTCAAGATTATTTCATGCAAATGTTGACCGTGACTGCGCCTCAAATGGTCCATCCGCTTAGTCCAATTATGGAATACTCTTTCCAACATTTCGGCCGGTATCTCACGAATAAATGCTTCAATGTTGTCTTCCAATGCGTCAATTGAAGCGGGCTTGTTTGTATAGACATGAGCTTTAACATAGCCCCACAAAAAATAGTCTAAAGGGGTTAAATCGTACGATCTAGGCAGCCAATGGACCTGTCCCGAACGTGAAATAAAATGTTCACCGAACTCGCCTCTCAATAAGTCCATTTTTGCGCGTGCTGTTTGGCATGTAACACCCTCTTGTTGAAACCACATGTCATGCAAGTCAAGCTCTTGCATTTTGGGCAAAAAAAAAGTTGGATATCATCTCACGGTAGCGCTCACCATTCACAGTTACGTTACGATTCGCATCATCTTTGAAGAAGTACGGTCCAATGATGCCACCAGCCCATAAACCGCACCAAACTGTGACTTTTTCTGGATGCATTGGTAGCTCTTGCAATGCTTCTGGCTGATATTCAATCCAAAATCGACAATTCTGCTTATTTAGGTACCCATTGAGCCAAAAATGAGCTTCGTCGCTGAACACAATTTTTCGGTACAAAAGTGGATCTTCGGCCAACTTTCCAAGAGCCCATTCACCAAAAATTCTACGTTGCGGTAGGTCGTTCGGCTTCAATTCTTGCACCAGCTGTATTTTGAAAGGCTTCACACCTAAATCCTTCCGCAAAATTTTCCACGTTGTTAAGTAACACAGGCCCAATTGCTACGAACGGCGACGAATCAATAATTGATGGTTATCATTAACACTGGCCGATACAGCTGCGATATTTTCTTCAGTTTGCACTCTACGTAAGCGTGTTGGTGGTTTAATGTCCAACAATGTAAATTTGGTGCGAAATTTAGTCACAATAGCCCGAATAGCCGCTTCAGTGGGTCGATTAAACTGACCATAAAATGGAAGAAGCGCGCGATGAACTTTCTTAACAGAGCACGCATTTTGATAATAAAATTCAATAATTTGCAAGCGTTGTTCGTTTGTAAGACGATTCATGGTTAAATTATAGACCAAACTGAAGATGTTTGACAGTGAAACAAAACACGAAACGTGCGTGAGCTGTTTAAACCAGTGTTGCCAAAAAGATAATAGCTAAAAAATCACCCTTTAGTTTTTCAACCGAACGATCGGTATGACAGCTATATGCTATAGTCATCCGATCTTGAACAAAATTTGTAGAATTATGTGGAAGCATTCCAAATAAGAAAATGCCAAGTTTTAAGACATTTCCATTGAAAACGAAAAAAAGTTTTTCTTAGACTTCTTTTCAGACTCTACTTTTCTATGACAGCAATACTATATAGATGTCCAATTTCGACCAAACTTAGTGGAATTATGGGAAAAGCATAGCAAACTGACAAATACGAAGTTTAGAGGCGTTTCCATTAAAAACAAAAAAAATTTTCTTACTAAAACTAGTTTTTCGACCGATCGTTCCTATGACAGCTATATTCTATAGTCATCCGATCCGGCCGGTTCCTACAAATGTAGCGTAAATGTACCAAAAGACTTCGTGCAAAGTTTGGTAAAGAAGGCTTTCAAACTGACGGAGGAGAAATCATAGAAACAGACAGACGGACGGACAGACGTACTCAGCTCGTCTTGCTGATAAAGAATATTTATACTTTATGTGGTCGGAGATGCGGAAGAGAAAAAAATATCATCCCGAAAGCTCAGCTAAGGGGGCGCTCTTTCAAAGCTTGTGCAGATTTTTAGTTGTCACCCGTTATAACCCAATACCAAGTTTTCCATCTTCTTCAAATTTGCCTCTCTAAACAAAGGGACTTTGTGGGCTATCCTACCAGGTAGCTTCGCACTTTCTAATCAGCTCGTAGTGACACGATGTGGCCAATTTTGCTTGCAATCGCTTGAAAGAGTCACTATACAAATACCCATAACGATTATCAGTAGTGAAGTTGAAGAAAAGTCTGAAAAATATTTGGTTTTTGCGCTCTAAGTAGGGCTTAGCCCCTTTAGCCCATATGCATCTTAGAGGGCTCCTTCTTTACCTTCATTTTTTATAAACACTTCATGAATGAATTACTTATGGGACAACCCTCTTGGTTGGCGCTGATCCACAACAAAAGACATGCGAACTTGGCTATATCGACTCACCTCGACGATCAATAATTTATAATATATGTATATCATTTTTTAGGGGCACAACAAAGGGTAATTGATTTAATTCTCATCGACTTGATGGAATCGCTTAAATAAAAATACATACACATGTTTGCTTTTAATTCAATCGGACTTTCAACATGACGAATGAGAAAGCTGACGATGAAAGCGTTAAGATGGAACTCTTGCGCACCATTAAAAGACTGCAAGTATCAGTGCAAATTGCAGTTGTACTAGGATAGAAAACATTGACTATGAAACTTGTTCCAGCTTATGTAAACTCACAAAATGACCAGCCGTTTGTTTGATCAAGCAGCACCTAGGCCATGCTAAGTGGTTTGCACCTCATCATTTTAGGAATTTCGGACCCATTTCATGAAATGATCTTGCAAAATGATAATAAATCTGATTTCGACTATTAACCATTTTTGTGTAAAAGTATATGTACTGCGAGTCAGCTAAACAGGATACATACAGGGTGGGTCAAAAGAAGTCATCCGATGTTGTTTGGCTTTCATTTTTTTTTCTAAATAAAAAACGTATATTCTGTTTTTTGATTATATTTATTTGAACCTTTAGAATTTTATTGGTTATTTCGAGAAGATGATATCGGCCAAATGGGCGCCGCTACAATTGATTGCCATACGGGCTCGTTTTATGGCATTTTTCATCACTTCGGCAAGAACTTCGGGCTGCAGATTCTCGCACTCGTGTCGAATGTTGTCCTTGTGGGCTTCCAAGGTCTCGGGCTTGGTTACGTAAACACTGGATTTCAAAAAACGCCACAAAAAAAGTCTGGAACGGATAAAGCGGGCGATCTTGCAGGCCAGTGCAAATCGCCAAAACGAGAGATGAGGCGACCCGGGAACGCCGCCTTCAGAATGTCGGTGGTGGCTCGCGCAGTGTGTGCCGTTGCTCCGTCCTGTTGGAACCACAAGTCCTCCAGTCCTAATTCGTCCAATTGCGGCAGAAAAAACCCGGTTAACATGACCCTATAACGCGCACCGTCCACTGTTGTCGTTTGACCAGCGGCGTTCTCGAAAACAATTGGCCCGATGACTCCTCCAGCGTGAACAGCGCACCATTCAGTCACTTTGAGCGGGTGTAATGGCTCCTCGTGCATCACTCGTGCATTTGCGGTGCCCCAAAAGCGATAGTTTTGCTTGTTCACGTACCCGCTGAGGTGGAAATGAGCCTTATAGCTCATTATGATTTTTGAACGAGTGATTTCCAATTTGCAATGCATCCAAATGGAATAAAAATCACCCAAAACTACATTTCCGGCCTGAAAATTAGTTGTGGCCAACTCAGTTTTTTCTAATATGCTTAATATGCTTACAATTTAGCGATCTACTGCCGCAAAAGTGGAGTAAATGTTGAAGACGTCTTCTGCCAGCAAATGTTACGCTCCAACGCGAGGGGCAATCATGTGGAGGTTTCTTGAGTTGCTTGTCCGCCATAAGGTTACTGATTGATGGTGTGCTCAGTTTTTTAACAAGGGCTCTGACTGTTTTAAGATTGCATTGACTGCTAGCTGCAGTGTAAGCGCAGCTTTCCATAAGCCTAAATATAAAGAAAGTCACTAAATTTTAAGGGAAAAAAGGAAGTTATTGTGTGCTTTATACACACCTATGTATGCATTTGCTACCCATGACTAAATTTTCTAAATTCATCGACACTATTGTCATTGTCGTCATTCTAGTCATCGTAGTCCGAAGCAGGGTCAATCCTAAGAAGCTTCACCATTTTCACCATATTTCTGCCGTTATCCGAAGTAAATTAAAAATGCGTAGCTACACACTTCAAAGCCCTTTCGGAAATGGGTGTTCCATATCACCAAACAGTCTTAGCAAGTCCTTACATATTCCGCTTCATAGTACTTTCATCTGCATGACCCTTATGCGCTAGTCTAGGCACATGCTGTCTTAGTTTTCGTGAAAAAATAAGTCTGATTCCTCGCAGAAGAGTTTTTCCTACTACTGAAAGTTCTAAAAATTAATTCTAATAGTCAGTTATCAGATCGAACTAAAAACCCGCATTGTAATCCGTAGTCTACTCAGTTACCTCATCGTAATTTACTCTCCGATAAAAAGAAAACCGAATTTGTTGTGTTCAGTTTACTTTCATGAAATCGGGAGGTTTTTGAAACTGGTGTTTTATATATAGCTTTCTTATTTATTGCTAAGACAACATAATGTTAATGACCTCTAGAATATAAATAGAAATTTTGCGATATTTTGGAATTTATAATCCATTATTTATATCAATATATCAGAGCTAGTGAATGACCTCAGTGATTGACTAGCTCTAATTAGCATTTCCATCCAAATTTTTTTGTTACTTTTCATTCAGTTTTAAGTGTTGTGACGTCAGAGAGTGTTTAGGTCATTATCGCTTTATGAGTTCTCTCACAACTCACGCCGTGTCCCCCGCTTAATAAGAAACCTATGTTTTTTGTCCATTGCAGGCTACTCATTTTTAGTCACCTGGATAACATCTTTTGTTATGGTTATCGTACACGAACGTGTACCGGATATGAAACGTTATCCGCCGCTACCCGATATCTTCCTGGACAATGTGCCGCACATTCCTTGGGCCTTTAACATGTGTGAGATCACTGGATCACTGCTGTTTACGGTTTGGCTAATTGTGCTAATCTTCCACAAGTATCGCATGGTGCTGCTGCGTCGCTTTTTTGCTCTAGCCGGCACCGTATTCTTGTTGCGCTGTGTGACCATGCTGATAACATCGCTCAGTGTGCCGGGCACCCATTTGCAGTGCAATCAGAAGGACTTTGCCATTGATGATCCCAATGTGGATATGGTTGGTGCACTATTACTGCGCATGACGCGTGCCTATCGCATCTGGAGTGGATTGGGCATGTCCATACAGGGAGTGCGAACGTGTGGAGATTATATGTTCAGTGGACACACGGTGGCACTCACCCTGCTCAACTTTTTCATCACCGAATGTGAGTAGAGGTGGAGAAGGATTGGTGGAAGTGTATTTAATGGATCTTCTATTGCAGATACGCCACGTAATCTGTACTTCCTGCATACGCTCACCTGGCTGCTCAACATGTTTGGCATCTTTTTCATACTGGCTGCCCATGAGCATTACTCCATCGATGTATTTGTGGCCTTTTACATCACCTCGCGTCTCTTCCTGTACTATCATACATTGTCCAACAATCGGGTAAGTTAGACTTGGCCAGTTTTCGCCTGTAAATATGGTTTAACTTTCTTTTTGTATTTAGGCCCTTATGCAGAGCGACTCAAATCGCACCCGCATCTGGTTTCCCATGTTCAGCTACTTCGAGAGCTCCGTGGATGGCATCATACCCAACGAATTTGATACTCCCGGCACTCTAATTGACAGTCTGCTCTATCAGATCATCAAGTTGAAAGATCAAATATTTTTAGTCGGAGAAAACTATTGGTTGGATCGTCCACTATCCGCAAAATCAAGCATGCAAATGTTTGGCTCCGAACACGTGCTGCTTGCTGCACGTGCCACGCCCTCCGGCTACCTTAGTCCACGTCCATCGACAATGAGCGGTTTTAGTCAGCCAAATTGTCACTCCCATTTACAGAATTCCTCAAATGGCACGAGCACTTCTACGCAGCAGGAGTCCACTTCACCCCCGCCACACGCGAAAACTGTTAGAGATGCCAGCGTCGATCCCTACATCAGTTCCACCAACGCCACCCAAGCTCCTCTAAAGGAAAAGAAACTGCTTTGATTGCTCTCCCAACATTCTTTTATCCATTCTTCGAAAAAAAAGCAGAAATTATGCAGAAAAAACACCGACTGATATTTTTATTTTCAAAATTAATCTAATACCTGTTCCTTCCCCAAATTGCAGCACTTCCAATCTGTATTCCCATAATGCATACCATTCGTAGTGCCTTCCGGGTAGCCAGCCCCTACCGTCTCCTTAGTTTACACCATTTGGCGAAGTTTGATGATGATGATGCATACATCAATCCCTCCTCCTAATTCCGTTCAGTTAAGTTTTGAACTATGTGTGTATTTATTATTATTATTGAAGACTTTTTATCCATTATTATAATAATTATATTATATTAATTGTAAGCAAGTGAAACAAAGTTGATTTAAGTTATTTAGTGATAAGTTGAAAAGTTTTTGTTGTTCAAAGCACAAAAAAATCAATAAATCAAAATAGAAAAGTAAAAAAAAGGTTCCGCAATTTGACAATCACTCTTTATCTCGACGACCAACACTCACTAATGATACCATTTCAAAAGCACGCTACCAAATCCACTGTTCCAAGAGAGTATTGGAAAGTTTGTTCTTGTTTATAATATTCCATTATTCACGACACTGATCCAGTGGCCGGGTGGCTCAGAGGCTAGTGAGCGCGACCGCTGTGCAAGAGGTCGTGGGTTCGATCCCGCGTTGGAACATCTAATGAAAAGTCTTTTCTTTGAATAAACTTTACACCCGGTCGCCCCTCTCTGCTGTTGGCGCCAGCTTAGTAATTAGCCATGCAAAAGCTTCTGAAACTGCCGTTCGGATTCGGCGTTAAACTGTAGGTCCATTTTTCTTTTGCGAAAATTAGAAGCGCACAAGCGAAGTGATTGAGACAGGCTCGGCTTTGGGCTGTGTCAAGCCATTTTACATTTTACTGATTCTGGGGGTGAGCTGTCATTCTGAGGCGGCCCGAGGAACGCGTTCCTTGTCGGTTAATAAGTCTTCTGAAATTGTTGGCTGCCAGATTAGGGGCAAGTCCATTTAAGCGGTCCACGAGACAGTCCATGGTACCTGCTGGTGTGCTTATTAATTTGGGCGCATACTGGCAAAATGTTTCAATCGCGGCATTTACTCGTAGTTATACGCCTCACAACATCAGAATCATCAGCGATGCGTTGGAAGATTCGGCTTATAAAAGACTGTATGTTTTTAAGAGTTGTAGGGGATCCCTAAGTTCCAGTAAGGCTTGGTAATAGCTTTGTAAACAAGAATTTTATAGCCTTGGGTGCAAAAGTAGCTTCTGCCGATTAGCCACATGGGACTTTCTAGACCTTTTGAACAAATAACATCTATTTTTCAGCGGTGAGCAGATGCCATTCTGCGGATATTGCAGGAGGCAAGAAAAGCGGTATCGTCGGTCCTAAAGAGAAAGATTTAATTCACAGTTTTCTTTACCCATTTATGTATCCTCCGGTGTTCCCCAAGGCAGTCATCTCGGACCTCTGCTCTTCAACTTATTTGTAAATGATATTCCGACTGCATTATCCCGGACGACCTCAAACTTTGCCTGTCTTTTAATGATCCAGTATCACCTCTTCTCCTACAAAGGGACTTAAATAATAATAATTGGTGCCAGATCAGTGCCAGACCAGATCTCAACAATGAAAAGTATAAATATTTAACTTTTCATCGTAGTACGCCTTATCTTTTTGATTATATGATTGATGATAAGCCTTTGGAACGCATCTACAAAGTTGATGATTTGGGAATACAATTTATGCCCAAATTATGTTTCAACGGTCATATATCGGTCATTGCCAATAAAGCCATGGGAGTTCTTGGTTTTATCAAAAGATGGTCTAAGAAATGGGATTCCGGGCCCAGGGGTTTTGTCTCATGTTATACATAGTTTATTTAAGTTTTCGCCAAAAATCCGGGCTCAGGGCCCCTCTCAGAAGTCGGGGCCATGGGGGAAACACCCCGTTCCCACCCCCCTGTCGACGGGCCTGCCCATATGTCACCAAACAATTATGTTTCTCTGGTCAGACCTTTTCTTGAGTTTGGATCATGTGTCTGGTCTCCATACTACCAACAATTTCAGGATCAAATCGAATCTGTACAGAAACAGTTTTTAATTTTCACCCTTCGTGGCCTAAATTGGGATTCTAATAGGCACCTACAACAGTACGAGCATAGACTACGCTTGTTGGATCTTCCATCCCTCAATAGTGGTAGAACTTACCTTAGTGTGCTTTTCCTTCATAAGATCCTGTCAGGTGAGATTGACTCAAGCGCTCTGCTTAGCCTAATAAGTTTTGCGGTTGCGGCACGTGTAACAAGAAATTATGTCCCGATTTATTTACATCCTTGTCTTACGAGCTATGCTTATGCTCATCATGAACTCTTTCAAAACCTTTGTCTAAATTACAATAATTTTTACTATCTCTTCTCTGTAAACTCTCCTCTTCTCGATGTTAGAATTATTCTATTGTCTAATTTAAATTCATAATGTTCACTAATCAGTTTGACTGAACTTTGTTAAACTAAACAAGAGAGTCGGTGAAGCCCGACTATAACACACACTGTACCTGTGAAGTGCTGCCCATCACCGTTGCGACAGGTGCACATTTGGCGGAACCGGCCGGATCGGATGACTATAGCATATAGCTCCCATATAGTGTTGGGTTGTTCTTAAGTGAGTGAACAAAATTGAGTTGTTCACCAAACTGAGCAAGTGAACATGCTCTTTATTAATTGTTCATTTTTGTTCAGTCCAAGTTGTTCTTTTTCAGTTGTTCACTTGTTCAGTTGTTCTTGTTCACTTGCTCTTGTTCTGTGAGTGGTTCTTGTTCAGTCAGAGTTGTTCATTTGTTTTTGTTCACTCGTTCTTGTTCTGTGAGTTGTTCACTTTCTCTTGTTCAGCCGATCTTCTTCTGGGAGTGGTTTAGTCAGAGTTGTTATCCATTTCGACAAACTGATTGTCATCCATTTGAACTTAAGACTTTTAGACAGTCCCCTACCACATCAAAAATCTGTTAATATTTCATGCATCGAAAAACTCTAACTTGACTAGACTTTATAGTCTGAACCATTTTTAAACCCATACAAAAAATTATTTCTCCTGGTTTCGAAAGTTGTGGCTTTACAAAAAGTGACCGTTGGGATGCCTGTCGTAGTAGCTCCCCCTAAAGAAGGTTTGCCCTTAAAGAGTGGGGATTTCAGATGGGGACATCGCCGTTGATAGCCCCTTAGATTGCTTAATCTCAATCTAGATTAATAAAAGATTCATAGAATCCCAATAAAGCCCAAGCTTAAAAATAACATTCCTATTCCACCCGCCTTACAGCATCTAAAGAAAATCATAAAATGAGGAAATCTGAAATTTAAAATCCTTGGGATAACTTTAAAACAACTACAATCACCATTTTGAACCTTCTACCACCGACCGACCAAGTCACCCAAAGAGAATACTCCAGGTTGCTTCTACAATTCATTGTTTTATTTTTTTGTTGTTTTTTATTTAATATAAAAATGGCATTTCTTTTACTAATATTACGTTTAAATTACTAATGTAAATTATGTATGATTGCGGTAATTGAAAAATATACACATATATATATATATCAATTGTATATATTCTTGTCTGTGTGTGTATATATATATATGCATATCCAAGGTGTGTGAAAAAATATTTATAATGAACATGAAACGTCTTCTGCCAAGCGTATATATATGAAAGCGTTCAAGTTGTTGTTGACTTAAAGAATAACGTTTTTTTTTTCTTAAATCTTTTTTTTTTTTGTTTTAAATTTTGTGAATGTGTAAGCAAATCAAACATTTGCTGTTGCTGCAGTGTTTTCATTACTTTGCCAAATTCACATCAAAGGAAGAAACAATTAACAAACGATTCAGTTTCCATTTCGAATAAAACTAATATGCAAAAATAAACTATGAAAGGGATATTTCATGAGTAGTTTTTTCTGTTTTCTTCATAGTTGTCAGCGCACAATTGCTAATTTGAAAAACAATATAGTTTCGATACGTTGTTTTACATGATGTCTTAGATGCCTAAATGTACCTAACATATATATATATATTTATTTACCGATTTGTCGGTAATGTTATGCACGAAGCTACTGTTTGAGGTTTCTTTGCATTCTTTATACGGATCTGTGTGTTGCAGTTTGCTTTCCTTTATATTTAGATATTTGTCATTTTTTATTTAGAATTTTCATTTGTGTGAAAACGTAAATTTAACAAGATTGTTTGTTGGGTTTGCCTTCGTTTCGCATCGAAGCTGTTGCTGAATAATTCTTTCCATTTTGTTGCTATCCAATACAATGTATATATATGTTTGTAGGTATGTAATTCTAGTTGTAAACTAAATAACTGCTGCTTCTGCGTCCATCTCTCGTATGTATTTCAAAATATATATTAAACACAATGTATGTAGGTTTTTCCTTTTAGTTTAAATGAGGGCTGTTGTTGTTGCTGTTGCGGTAGAGCTGGTCGATCCACCGTCACATAAGATCGTAGTGCATAGATTGGTTGGTTTACACAGCCTTACGACAAATCTGCAAGAGAAGAAAATCAAATTTAATAATCAAATCTATTCTAGGTGTTGGGTTAACTCACAGCTAGGCGCTGCCTCGTAGCGACGCTGTATCTGATCGTATGTGAATTTGACAAAAGCATCGTATTGCTCCGCCAATTTGCTGGTCAGCACAGACTCATAACGTTCGCGCAGCTGATTCTCACGCTCCTTGATCATATTCTCGCATATGAGCTGCACCTGTTTGAATGTGAACAGCGCCTTCTCGCCGTGCGGACGTAACATTAGGTTCGGTGGGCTATCCGGACGATGGGGGCTCTCTGGACCCATTTCGGAACCGCTCGACTCAGAATCCTGCATGCGTTCCAAGGCGGCCGAAGTGATGGGCAGCTGTTTGCGTTTGTGGAGTCTTTTGATTTCATTGCACAAATTCTCGGCCATTTTGTCTGAAAAAGGTAAGAACATTTTTGTGAAACATGCATACAATCAAGTGTTTTGGCTAAAAACTAACCTGGCGACATCTTGGCCAGAGCGGCCTCTGAGAATGGACTCGGCTCGTTGCAGTCTTTGGCAAAGCGATTGCTGGGCGTATGTGGCAGCCCAGAGGATGTACTGGGACCATCACGATCGAGTGCCGGCGAGCCGGTGGCACTTCTCTTGCTGCCCGAGGGGCCAAAGGGACTGCAGCGTCGACGTTTGGTGGGGCGTTGGTTAATCGATTCCCAGTCCAGGGCACGTTTCAGTGTTGCACAGGCCATTGCTATGATGTATAAAGGTTCCTTAGTGGTTGATGATGAATTTGTTGCGTTTTATTGCCACTGTTGCTGGAAGCGTCGTTGTTGTTGTTAATGACTGCAGAAGGGAGTGAGAGAGAGAGTCGGAAAGAAGAATGAATGAACAATACGCAGTGACCGCCTTATAGAAAAACATAAAACTGGTTTCCAGGAAAAACAGGATTCACTTGACTCACACAACCATACGCACACACATGCACAACGCATAACAAATGAAAGAAAATGGTACAGCGATTTATGGCCTTGCCAGACAGTGCTGAGCATTTGGCTAGATTCCCGCTTGTTTTTGAGCACAAATAATGACAAAACTTAGACGCCTTCTTACAAAATAAGACATTTTCGAACATAGAACTTTTTAGAAATCAAAGCAAAAAATACTAAACTAGACAAATCGTCAAAAGCTTTATATTAATTTTGACGAATTTGCCGGGACGGCAGTGTCATTTCATGACGCAGTTTTAAGACCCGTTGTTCGATCTTCACTAACGTTTAGGTGTTGCGTTAATACCATTTTGGGCTCAACTTGGGAACATTTAACAAACTTTCGGGCTTCTTTTAGAAACATTTTGGTAACGCTTTAAGACCACTTGGTGCTATTTCTGGCAACATTTTGGGAACAATTTTGGAACATATAGGTCTTATTTTGGGAAGATCGCAGTCTCATTTTGTTAAAACATTGAGTTAATATTTCGAACAATTATGGTACATTTTTGTGAACATTTTGGTTATACAATGAGACTGATTTTAAGACATTTATGATATTAAAACTGACATGTTTATGCCTGCTGAAGGTCATGTGATGTTTTTACATAACTTAATAGTCAAACACAACACCTCAAAGTAGGCTGGTCAACTGAATAGGAGGCTTAAGAGCCTCCCGAGTTTATCATTAGAGCAGAATCTAATGGTTCCTCATTAGAGCAGGAAAAACGATCGATTGTACATCGATAGTTTTGTAGTTTCTCAACACTATCGATTGTTTTTCATTCTTCTCTGGTCTCTTGAACAGACAAAAGGGGCTGGTCAACTGAATAGGAGGCTTAAGAACCTCCCGGGTCTACCATTAGAGCAGAATATGAGGGTTCCTCATTAGAGCAGGAAAAACGATCGATTGTACATCGATAGTTTTGCATTTTCCAAAAACATTGATAGTTTCTCAACACTATCGATTGTTTTTCATTTTCTCTGGTCTCTTGAACAGACATTTTCTGCAGATTAAGCCGGGTGGCTCAGCGGCTAGTGTGTGCGACCGCTGTGCAAGAGGTCGTGGGTTCGATCCCGTCTCGGAACATCTAATGAAAAGTTTTTTCTTTGAATAAACTTTACACCCGGTCACCCCTCTCTGCTGTTGGCGCCAGCTTTGTAGTAATTAGCCATGAAAAGCTTCTCAAGCTGCCGTTCGGATTCGGCGTTAAACTGTAGGTCCCTTTCTCTTGTGCGAAAATTAAAAGCGCACAAGCCAAGAGATTGAGAGAAGCTCGGCTTTGGCCCTTTGAGGCTGTGTCAACGTGACAAGTCTTGGGGCTGTTTCAACTAGACAGTGGGATTGGAGTAGTCATAAAGCGTAGGCTCAGCCTCGTACAAGTCAATAAAGCGCTTTACATTAATTTTAATGTTAAATTTTAATAAGCCGGATTTGACGTAAATAAAAAAACAAAACCGATAGCCAAAAATCGATAACAATTGTATATCGAAAGCCAGAAAGTGGCAACGCTCGCACTCTTCAATCAGGTAACCCTATGACGCTCAGCTGAGTGATCAGGTCGATTAGAACCGGTTCTATTTCGCCTGATCACTCACCTGAGTAAATCAGGTGCCTACTCAGTCGCCTGTTTACACGATCTGACAGCGACTCATGCGAAAACTCACCTGAGCGAGCAGGTCGTGTAAATGGAGCTTAAGAAAAATGAGCAAAAGCATTAATAGTGAACCACTAAAATGTATGCAACAAGAAAAGAATGCCCTCTACACGGACAACTGCAGACTGCGGAGTCACCTTTACATAATAGGAATAACACTGTGAAGAGAAGGAGATCTCTGAACATATATTAGCACACTGCTATGCTCTTACTCCCCAACAAGATCAGTAACCTAGAACCCATGAAAATCTTAACATCCGTACAGGAAATTGGACTGATAAGAGTCGTAGACTCGTCATCAAAAAAGAAGATAACTATATTGATTACTACCAAAAAGGTAATCAAAATCTTATAGGAAGGGATGAAAATGAAATTTAAATTTTGGTTTAAAGGCTAGGCTGCAAACTGGTCTAAAACCGAACGCCGAATAACCGATTCGGTTTAGGTTTTCAGGGTTCCTCGAACCGGAAAACTATTCAAGTCAATTTTTAAGATTTAATATAAAGTTTCCCAAGATTTTGGACGAAAACCAAATTGTATAGTACTGAAACACCGCAATGTACGATGAAAAAGTGAACAGATAAAGCCCAGAGTGAAAATCCTTGTAAATCATGGCGCTTGCGAGAGTTTCTTCCAACTCAATGGGATTATTAATCATACCGAATTTGACTTGATATCGATTAAGTTAATGACAGTTCTATAAGAGTTTCAGTGTTCAGCCAGCATAGAACTGACTCCCTATTGCGTTGAGCTTAGCTCATCCGCTTACACGCTTAAGTTTACATTTGCAATCAAAGGCGTGGCGTTGCCAGCTAGTTAAGATAACATTTTGCACGTTGTATGTCTTAGTAACTACTTACGAACTACTTAGAGACAATGAACTTCAGGTACCGTTCCTTTTCCAAGTATTTTAAAGCTAGTTGAAAATATAGCAAGGCTAGCTCCCAACACTGATGCCCTCCTGTGTTAGGGCGATTCCGAGCATAGAAAAGAAAACGAAGTGGCGATGCGCAATTATAAAGGGAGTGCTCGACTGGTCACTAACACAAATGCATAGCAATGCAAGGAGGAGAAGGATAAGGAAAGAAAAGTGTAACCCAATGCCAGAGCAACCACCGTTCACCAATACAAAGGCCCTAAATGCGTATCCTTCAACTCCAACTCGGCGGCATAAAAGGCGAAGGCAGCTGTACCAGCTGTTTTCACACACTCTCAAAAACACACACACACACATTTGTACCCAGCAAACCAAACGCTCGCAAACGATATCGCAAGCGAGCGAATTGCGTGAGTTAACCCGGCAAAACTCTCGCATACGGGTCGGTAAACGATAGTAAAATGATTCATGTGTCGTTCAGTTTGTGGCAGTTGAAGTATCATTTACGATAGTCGCAAGCAGTATCTTTTGCGAGACTTTTTTGATATTACTTGCGAGTCCTTCAAAATATTTGCTGTGATACGTTTTTGATTAAAAATAAAAAAAAAAATATTTGTTTGTGAGCCCGTAGTAAGTCGCCACTCGGCCCGACTCACCCCCCACATTTAGTCTCGCAAAATGCACGCATGTGGCTCGCTTGTGAGCTCGCATGCGAGTGCTCTGCGATAATAAAAATGAACATTCATTCCTTGCTTATATGCGATAGTCTCGCAAAATGCTCGCATGCTGGTTTGCTGGGTATACTCTCGCTTGGTAATGGAGGTTGGGGTTCATTAACAACACGTGTGTGTGTGAGACTGTTCGTGCACTCGCAGCAATTTTATTTTTGCCATAATTTGCAACTCTTTTTTTTTTTTTTAATAATAAGCGATTAGTACTTTTTACGTGACAAACACCCATGCCAAAGATTGTTTCAAAAGAAAACAGAATGACAGCAGCTTATGTGCCCAGTGGTTGTCTCGCTCGCGCTCGCGCACACGCACTCACACACACACACACAGTGAGTTGGAATGTTGATTTCATGAAATTTTAAAAATGGTCGAAAACGCATATAATTAACCACGGTTGAAATGAAAATCTGGCTAGAAATGAGGCAACGCGCACTCTTTTCACACCATTGCACTTACTTTAATTTGGGGTTTCGGCGCTGCGATTAGTATGTATTTCCGTCGAATTTCTGCACCACTTCACATGCGCTTTATTTACTTTTTTATTGTACTCGACGAGTGTCGTCGTTCAAGTTGCAAGTTGAATATGAATAGTAAAACTTATAATAGTATTGCTTTAGTATTGGTTTGAGCAGTATTTCAAAGGCCACTGAAATGCACTGTCGAGAATTGTGATTTGTGATTGATTTACAAAGTGCTTGTCGATCTCCTATTTAAATTAATAAATAAACTTGGAGAAATTCTTTTCACAATTACAACTTAGTTCACTGGGCTCCTGGAACACACTGGCCAACGCTTATGTTAAAGACAGTGCTGTTTGCGCAATGTTAGCATTAACATTATCAGCGTTTTTCCCAAATCGAATGTGGTCTCACTAATCACACTTTTCACTCTAAAAATGCACACTAAAATTTTGCTCACTAAAATTTTGCACACTAAAAATTCACACCAAAAATTCACACTAAAAATGCACACTAAAATTTTGCTCACGTATATCGATAGCCTCCGATAGACATTCAACAAAAATCGTTGTAGTTGTAGCGTGGGATACGGTACTACTTAGAGTAAACGTTTGGCGCTAGCACTGCTGCCGCCCTGAAAGCCGATCCAATTAAATATTCATTCATATTATATTAATATTAAATTAATAATAACAATGGAAAATATTAATGTTGTTAAATCCCTGGAGGATGTGAAAGTGGAACCGGAGCTGCATCCTGATTACGGCGCCACCAAGGAGGAGAAAGAGGTGGCTTTTGAGCGCGCTGAGACTATGCTACAAGTGGAGCAGATGCAGTCTAAGCCAAGGTAAACACAAATTAATTACAAATTAAGATCAAAATGTCAATAAAGAAAATAATTCCCAATTCTTTTCAGCGAGCCCATCTCCGTGCAGGAAATGTCGGATGCAATGTTCGGCCCAGAAGACGAGTTAAAAGGTGGTGAGCCCTCGTCCATTTCGGTGGCTTCCACTGCTTCGTATTACGAATCTTTTGGTGAATGGGTAGGAGAAGAGATGGCTCGAATGCCGGAAAAAGAGGCGGCAAAACTAAAATGTACCATCTTGCAATTCTTATTAAACGCCCAAAGAGATGTGATCGCTAAATTTCAGGAGTAATTTTTGTAAATTTTTGTTAGATTTAATAAAAACTTAACTATCGTTCGTATCGTTTATTCAATCCTTACGGTTCGCTTTGTTTTTTTGATTACTACATACAAGGTATGATGAACCATCAATCTTTAATACTGTGGGAAACAGACAGACGGACATGGCTAAACCGATTCGGCTATTGATGCTGAAAAAGAATATGTATACTTTATAGCAGTGGTGTCCAAACTCACACAATGAAAGCGTTTGCTTGTGTGCGAAGCAGCGTAAAACAAAGGCAAGGTGACGTTTTACTGCTTTACACTGAAAAAATAAAATGCGTGCGATTCAAACATAAAACAAACTAAAATTTAGTTTGGCATTTGGAATGGCATTTCCACAGACCAAAAACCAAAAATTAAAAGTACTTTAAAACACCTTTTTCGATCATATTTTTATCGGAAAACAATTAAATTAAACTAGTTTTACCCAATCTTAAATTTACTCAAATTCCATTTCGAGATTTCCAATTGCAAAGTCGAGCAATCACCATTTTTCTTATTGTTTTTCATTCTTTTGCAGGTTTTTTCCTAAAAAAGCACCTATATATTTCATTAAATTTTGCTCTCTAAAGTCATTTAAAGGGTACAAAGTGTAAACAAAGATTGCATAAGAAACCATAACAAACTATGTGAGTGCAATTAACAGTAAGTTTCAAAGAAACCACAAAAGTAATCATAGAGAAAAATGTGTCACATAACGTACATATGTCACGTAACGTATCATAATGAGTCAATCAAATAAATAAAAAACACCAAAAATTGTTTTTCAACGAATTAGCTCTAAATATATAGTAACATTATTGCAGATCGTATTAAAATAAGTTGTATTAAGGAAATCAAAAGGGTTTCGCAGATTTTTGAATTTTTATGAAAGCCAAAAAAACGCACTTCCATATTCTGTCACATAACGTATTCCTTTTTGTCTGCCAGTATCTTGGGAGCTTCTCTTTTTACAACTCCCAGATAATACATTTAAAATAGGGCTACTTAAGTGCTATTCAAAAACCAATTTGGACAAATTTATTTTTAAATTTTTCTTTGTTTTTCTTTATGATGAAGGTAAATAAATTCGTACGACTGTCGCGTGCGTGCTGTGGAAATGCCCATATGTGCTCAGTGTGTTGAGCGACTTTAGAATTTTTAATGTGATCTACCCACAAAGTTAAAAAATTGGCGGAAAATTGTTGTATGAAACACTTTTGCTCTTCATCTGGACAGCCGGCTTTTAAAGTACGCACAAAAAGTATGTGACTCCAAGTGAGTACTTGTGTTCACACTGAAAAGTACTCATTCCTGTGACGCATGATTTCTGTGACAAGGCATCCGATGTTCACATTGCGCTGTGACAATGTGACACTCTGTGAGGCTGTGTAAGCCCAGAATTAGTTTGGTATATACTTATATATATTTTGTAGTATTTTTCCTAACGATGAAACATACTTTTTCTTGGTATTTTTATTATATCGAATTTCGGTCACACTGACCCTTACTAAAAATATTTTTTTATCGTCGTATTAGGGTATTTATATATTGCAAAGCGCAGCGTATACAACAAATAGAGCTTAAATTAACTGAAAAAAAAATCGAAGTATAGATAAATTGCAAAAATGGTATTAAAAGTCTATGTCAGCGGCATGTCCGGCAATAAGGAGGTGAGTACTTATGAAGTAAGCAAGGGGCGTGGGCGGGGCAGGATGATGAGATAAAAAGCGGCTGTCAGTGTCATGTTATTGGAATGTTTGGCCCGTTAGAACATAAATCAAAAGAAAAGGGGGGGTCCGGGGTCGATACGATATGCACTGCAAATTCTATTTTATATATCTATAATGGTGTGGGTGAGTGCGAAGATGATTTAGTTTATCATACATACATATCTACATAGGTATGTACAGTCAAAACGTCATCTCCCCAGCATTTGCTTTGGTTCCCCAACAAAACAGAGCAAGTGGGTATTTTGATGTTAGTCTGCGTGTGTATGTGTGTGAGTGAGTGTTAGTGGTGGTGGCAAGAAGCAGCACAACGACCGCAAACATTTTCATTGCCCATATAAGCGTTTTCTGATGTCTATGAACTGTGAAGCGTAAAAGAAAGAATTCATTGATCACAATTTTCATTTCCTATCTCGCAATGTTTGTGTGGGTGTGCGAATGATTCACTTGTGCCACTCTCTCTCTCTCTCGCTCTTACCACCTCTCTACCCCGCTCCCTTTGTTTAATTTGCAAATTGCCAATCAGAACAATAACATATGTATGTAACTGTCATTGTGTGGTTGCAGGCACAACAATAACAACTTTGTTTCTCTTGGTAGATAGCAAGAAAAAAGAGACGCGTCAGCGTCTAATAAAGCATATGAAGTCAAAGAAATTATTAAAAAGTTCTTATCACTAGATAATTACAAGAATGCAAGAGAAAACCACACAACAATGGCAGCTCCAAGCCAACCAGTTCAATTAGGTTTTCTTTATCATGTCTGATGTATGTATGTATGTGTGAGTGGGCGTGATTGTGAGTGTGTGTACTGTTGGGCTTGCCGGCTACATTGCATTCACAATAGCTCATCACAATTTGACCAGGGATGGAATCAGATTCGAAAACTGGTCTTAGAATTAGTGGTTCATTAGTCATCAAGAGCCATCTTTAAGTAAAAACCATAATTAACATTTAAATGATGTTACCAGCTACGAGCACCGATTCTGGGCTTGTTATTTGTATACCCTGTTCTCATTAAAAATGGCAAAAGGGGATCATGGAGTTGTGCAAATGAGAAGGAAACATTTCCGACCGCATAAAGTACACATATATGTATATTCTTGATTAGCGTTAACAGCCGAGACAATTTAGCCATGTTCGTCTGTCTGTCTATCGGTATGATCGCGTCGATCTTGGAAAAATATAAAAAATACAATACGCATATCAAGTTTGTTTTAGATTTGGAAAATTCCTCACCCTCCCCCTTTAAGCGCAAAACTCTATCAGAGCCACAATTTTTAAGTTAAAGCCTCGAGACTTTATATATATCAAGCATAGCACGTAAATAACTCTCAGCCCATATTTTCGGTCTGCTCTGCTCACGACCGGTCTTCCCTCAACCGATTGGTGTGCTGCTTTTGCGCTCTTTGTTAAGCGGCTGTTGTTGTACACTCAGGCTGGTCGGTCTGTCATCAACCCTATAAGAGGCCCATTTCAGTCAAGCGGTCCCGAAGTGTGAGTTATTTGAAGACCGAAAGACCAAAATGTTATTTCAAAAAGGTTGCTGTGAACAAAGTCAAGTGGAGCAGAGTGTAACAGTGTGAGAGAGAATGAGAGAGCGCACATAGTTCGACAAAGGGCATAGGTTGCTACAGTAGGCTGCAAATGTACCCCACTGCCAGTCTAAGGGTTAAACCCAGAAAATGTTGCCGTTTCACTCACCCACATGAAATTAGTAGGCTCGCACTCATTTGTCAACATACAATAATGGGGAGATTTTACGGACGGGACCACCTTATACTAATTTCAGACCTTTTCGGCAAGCGGACTATCCCAAACGGTCGGCAAAAGACCAAGAGCGAAATAAGCAAAAACAAATGTGTTTCTCTCTTCTCACGACCGAAAAAACAGAGAGCGCTGTCAAACCTCTTTGTCAATGTGCCGCACCTCTGATCTCAAGTAAGGCCCAATATCTATCTATTGTGAAAATTACAATATGATCGGACAAAAAACACCGAAGTTAAATACAAATCAATTTTGCTTGTAGGCGGGAGGGTGTTGTCTAGCATTGTCAGTTAGCGCGTGCGTATGGTTGGTTGAGTGTGAACTCCATGTGATGTTTAAGCTCCTTTTCGCTTAATCATTTCGTGATAAGATGTGCTTTTTAGCATATTGCACAATTTGGGGAAACACATTCAAAAGTTTAATTGATTACGTTGTCCGAATAAAACAAAAAATACAACTTTTAATGATGAAAAATCTTAGTTCAGATATGTAAACCTAGAGTTTAATAACATATTCGTCAATTTGATGTGTTTTATTCATGTGTATTCTTTTGATTAATCTTGGCAAGTTTAGCTGTGTTTTGTGGAGTATAACTCTCAACGCACTCCGAGGTGCTCACGCTTTTAAATGTGGAGTTACAAACATTTGCTTTCCAAGTCCGACAAATTTTGCGAAAGTGAAAACGGAAGCATGGCTCTATAAGTGATGGACGGACAATAAATATTGCTTCAAGTCAGAATCAAATGTTTAAAGATTTCATTTTAAAACTGTTTTCAATAATCTTCAATAAACTTTCCAATTGCAGGTTAAGAAGCGTCAACAGCGCGTTCTGATGATCTTGGACAGCAAGAACATTCAATATGACACTGTGGACATTACAGAGCCGGGCAAGGAGAGCGAAAAGGAAATGATGCAAAACAAATCGACCAGCAATGGTGGTACAGTCAGCGACCCCGAACCCAGACATCCACTGCCACCGCAAATCTTTAACGATGCGGAATACTGCGGCGACTACGATGCCTTCGATATGGCCAATGAGATTGACACGCTGGAGGTGTTCTTAAAACTGGCGCCGGCTGATACCACGGCTGTGAGCAGTGCTCAGATTGAGTTGAAGCAACAGGAGAATGGTGAAAAGGAGAAGGCGGCAGAGGGGGCCGAGGGTGAGGAGAAGAAGACGGAGGAGAATGGTGAGGCGGCATCGACGGAAGGCGCCACTGGGGATGGGGACAAGCCAGAGGTTTGAGCTTAAGCAATCTGTACTTTTCTGTTAACTGTTATGAAGCGACAACAGCAACAACAAACAACAACAGCAATGAAATTAACAGCAACTTTCTACTACTAAATCAACAGTTAAAATGTTAACAGCAGCACCAATAACTGACAGATGTAATCTAACGGCATTTTGGCTACTATCTATCTCTCACTCTAGCACACGCGCTTCTAATTGTGTTTGATGGCAAACAACGACTGCGGTTCTTAAGCTAAGCTACATACAAACATACAAACATTTTACCATGCATACACCAACAAACACACCTACTCACACCCACACTAATTTAGGCGAGAGCTGAGAAAAAGACAATTTTATTAGAAATCAAAATATTTATTAACATCAACTGACACACCAACGTTTGTATCATTTTATCAATTGTATTAATTCCAAACTGACTTTTTTTTGTTTAACACAAATTCATCAAATTTAAGCTTAAGTTTGAGTGTAGAAAGCTGTGCAGCAGAGTTATGTTAATGCGAAAACATAAAAGCAAAATATATTTGTATTTACTAAAAAAAAAAAATAACCGCCGAGTGAAAGCTTGTTTTCTTAACACACTTCCTAATCCAACACTGCCAACACTTAACCAGCCAAGCGCATGTTAAGTAGAATAGAAATGTTTTAAACAATGTTTTTTTTTTATAATGAATGCCAATTTATCTCCGCTATCTTAGGTAAAAGTGTGTGCGAAGAAAGTACATTTTGGGTTCACTTTTCCAATTTAAGTCACAATTTACATATATTTTATAAGTTTTCTGAATTTAGTGATAAAATATTGAATTAACCCTCCTGCAGGTAATTTAGTTCCAAAAGACAATTCGTTATACGATTGCATTTCGAACTTAACTTGGATGATTTTATAAGTGAGGCGTCAAGAAAAAGTTCGGTTATTTGGTCATTTGAAAAGAGGCCCATACGAAATTTATCTACTTAGCTTTAATTCGCTTTACTTTTGTCATTTCATCTAATTACCTAGCCTAATTGGGGCGCTTCGAAATTTAAGTTCGAAATGCAAAGAGAGATAGCTGGACGTCTCCGATTGGGCTTTTTTGTGAATACCTCAAATTTACCTAACCTAATATTAAATAAGATGAAAAAGAAGTTTTCATCGCAAAGGAATCATCGCTGAACACATTAAGAATATCGATCTTAATCTGCATGACGTCGATTGAGCTTGGTACGATCGTCTCTCAGTTTCAAAGCTGTCGAGCTGAGCTTTTGCAGTCTTCTTTTGACTGCAAAATGCTAATATGTCGGAACCGCCCGAATTGGATGACTAATTTTATACTCTGCACCAGAGGTACAGAGTATATTAAGTTTGTGCAAAAGTATGTAACAGCCAAAAGGAAGCATCTCCGACCCCATAAAGTATATATAGTCTTAATCAGCATCAACAACCGAGTCGATCTAGCCATGTTCGTCTTTCTGTCTGTCCGTCTTTCAGTATGAACAAACAGATCTCAGAGATGGTAAGTGATAGAGGTTTGTCATGTTTGGGACAAATGATTCTTATAAAGGGTGATTTTTTAAGAGCTATAGGAAAGTTTTTAAAAAAAAAAAACACATAAAATTCAGAAAAATGCATGAAATCTTTATTTGAATGATTAATGTTTGAAGGTTATTTCATGCAAATGTTGACCGTGACTGCGCCTCAAATGGTCCATCCACTTAGTCCAATTTTGGCATTCTCTTTCCAACATTTCGGCTGGTATCTCACGAATAAATGCTTCAATGTTGTCTTCCAATGCGTCACAAAAAATAGTCTAAAGACGTTAAATCGCAAAATCCAGGCGGCCAATTGACCGGTCCCGAACGTGACATAAAATGTTTACCGAACTCGCCTCTCAATAAGTCCATTGTTGCGCGTACTGTGTGGCATCGTCTTTTTGAAACCACATGTCATGCAAGTCAAGCTCTTGCATTTTGGTCAAAAAAAAGTTGGATATCATCTCACGGTAGCGCTCACCATTCATAGTTACGTTACGATTCGCATCATCTTTGAAGAAGTACGGTCCAATGATGCCACCGCACCAAACTGTGACTTTTTCTGGATGCATTGGTATTCTGCTTATTTACGTACCCATTGAGCCAAAAATGAGCTTCGTCGCTGAACACAATTTTTCGGTACAAAAGTGGATCTTCGGCCAACTTTCCAAGAGCCCATTCACCAAAAATTCTACGTTGCGGTAGGTCGTTCGGCTTCAATTCTTGCACCAGCTGTATTTTGAAAGGTTGAGTAACAGAGGCCCAATTGCTGCGAACGGCGACGAATCGATAATTGATGGTCATCATTAACACTGGCCGATACAGCTGGGATATTTTCTTCAGTTCGCACTCTACGTAAGCGTGTTGGTGGTTTAATGTCCAACAATGTAAATTTGGTGCGAAATTTAGTCACAATAGCCCGAATAGCCGCTTCAGTGGGTCGATTAAACTGACCATAAAATGGAAAAAGCGCACGATGAACTTTCTTAACAGAGCACGCATTTTGATAATAAAATTCAATAATTTGCAAGCGTTGTTCGTTTGTAAGACGATTCATGGTTAAATTATAGACCAAACTGAAGATGTTTGACAGTGAAACAAAACACGAAAAGTGCGTGAGCTGTTTAAACCAGTGTTGCCTAAAAGATAATAGCTAAAAAATCACCCTTTAGATGCCTTAGAATTGATCGTTCGGTAAATGAGCTTAGTGGGAAAAATTTTTTGTGTTCAATTTTCGTGTTCTTAAACTCGTGCATAATCAATATTATTTGGGCATTTCCGAAAAAGGTCTACTCGGAGTCAATATGTAAAGTTGGGCCAACGCAATCCGAAAAATATTGAGTATATTGGCCAAAGACCTTCAAGAAGCCTCTAATGTTCGATCACACTCGTGCGTATACTTGGCTTGGTTGGACTCGTCGCCTTGGTTCGACACACTCGAAATGATCGCAAGCACATTGAGTCAGAACGAGTAAGCTCTTTGCTTCGCACGGGTAATAATATGAACAAGCTTTTCATACCACGAGTCAAAATAAGCCTTTTGCCAGCAATGGCCAAGCCTTTTCAACACTCTACTGGAAGACCACGATTTTGCCTTATGTCCGATTTCCATCATATTATTTGTGGAATTAAATGAAGTGTGGATCAGTACGTATTAGTTTGGATATGTTCAATCGTGTTGCACCATTTACTTTCTTCGCATACCTCTTACCTTATGTCAAAATGTCCTACTGAATTGTCCCATTTTAAACATTAGTAGACTTTTTAAACTTTCGTAGAAAGCGTTTTTCACCAAAATTTTGATTTGAAATCGTACTTTTCTCAAGAAAAATGGACGAAGATGGCGAGCCAGGAAGTGAAGAAGATAAGGAGAAAGCCGAAGGCGACAGTGATGATGCAGTTAATAAGGACGAGAATAGTGAAGAAAAGGTAAAAGCTAGCCAATCTTAGCATGATCTCCTAACATTAGATTTGTAGCGGCTATAGTAAAGCTAACTCCTTGGCATGCAGCACCAGAAGCGTGATTAAGTAGAGTAGTGAAGTCCTTTAACTGATGATAACTTGTACATACATTTTCCACTTTCCCCCCCTCGCAAACCCAACCCATTACCATGCACATAACGCACCAACAACACATTAACTCAGACTGAAACCGAAGAAGGTGCTGAGGGGTCGTCTGAGTCCAAAACGGAGGAGAAGACAGATACGACAGGTAAAGTGAAGAAGGGTTAGCTTAACAGCATTAATTATAGCTTTTACGATAAAAACAGAAACAGCTGGTGAAGGAATAGAAGACACGAAGGAGGAGGAGAAGCAAAGCGAAACAGGAGACAAAGATGAGGACAAGGAAGATGTTCAGGAAACTGAAGAATCAGAGAGCAAAGCCAAGGAGGAGACTGAAAGAGAATGATAAAGATACCAAAGCAGAAACCGACGCTGAAACGAAGGATACAGAAAAGGAAGCGGAAAAGAATGAAGATGATGAGAAGGAAACCCCAGAAAAGGAAGCGGAAAAGAATGAAGATGATGAGAAGGAAACCCCAGAAGAGGAAACAGAAAATGAGGCTGAAGATGAAAAGGAAACAGAAGAGAAGGTTGCTGATGAAAATGAAACTAGCAAAGAGACCGTTGATAAAGAAGAAGCAGAAAAGGAGACCGAGGCTAAAGAAGAAACAGAAAAAGTAGATGAAAAGGACCCGGAGACTGAGGCCGTTGATGAAAAGGATTCAGAAAAAGAGGCCGTTGAGGAAAAGGACTCAGAAATAGAGGCCGCTGATGAAAAGGAATCAGAAAAGGAGTCTACTGATGAAAAGGAAACCAAGGAAGACACCGCTGTTAAGGATACAGAAGAAGAGCTGGAAGACAAGGAAGAAGTAAAGAAGCCCGATGAAAAAGAATCAGAAGAAAAATCCAATGATGAAATAGCGGAAGAAGCAACCCATGAAAAGGAGCCCATTGTTTCCCAGGAAGAAGAGAAAGTTAATGAAGAGATTGATGAAACGGAGGCCAAACCAGAAACAGATGCTGAAGTAAAGAAAGATGAGGAAGAAAAAGTCGTAGAGCCAACTGATGATGACAAAGCGAAAGAGTCCTCCTCCTTCTGAGGAGGAAGAATAAGTGTTCCTAGTCGAAGCCGAACAAACGAAATATCTCATATCATACATAAGCACCAACTGCACCTAAATCACACACCCATAAACCCAAAACATGTTCTGTAAATAAACTGAAAAACCTACTAATTATCATTTTGGTGGCGGAAAACATATATAAGAGAGCCCACCAACAATGTTAAACTATTTTCCCTCCCACCCCCACAGCAGCATCAGCAGCGACAGCTTTCATCGTCAGCAGCAGCAGCAGCTCCAATTGTCGCCGATTCCCGCTCCGCCCTTCTTCTGGACAGTGAACGCTTGGCGGCCGGCCAGTAGGCAACAGAAACACTAACATCTCTTTGAATGTTAACTCGTTTTCGTGATTTTTTTTTATTTTCGAAAATTTTTTACTCTTTTTTTCCAGTTATTGACCACAAAAATATCAATAAACACACTTTTTAGTTCTTGTATCCAAATAATTAAATATACAGTACATTTATAATTATGTTTAGTACAGTACACGGTAAAATGAAATTGTAGTTTTATTTATACTTATTTTACGCTCTAGTTCGGGCTCTTTTCCATTTGTAAAACTAGTTAAAATGCGAAAGTCTTTCGCCACGCAAAAATCATTTACTAAAAAAAGGAAAACAAAATGGGAGTTTTCTGTGGTTTCTCTGTTTTACTCTGCCGCTGGGAGGTATTCTCGCACGCACAGTCTCGATTCCGGGATCCACACACAATGAAGGTCATGGGGAAAGGGGTTTTAGTAGAATAGTCATGATGTCCTCTAATCACTATCCTCCTCGTCGGAAGTGTCCGTTGTGTAGTCACTCAGATTCTCCTGCTGATCGTTGTGCTCTGGCTCCGATTCGCTTAGATCCCATTGCGGATGGTCAGTCGGTGGTGCGGGCGCCTTTTGCACATCCAATTTAAGCTCTTGTTGCTGATCCATGCCCAGATACGAGTCTGAAAGGAAGGGAGAAAAAAGTTGATAAAAACGAGAGCGTAAGTTAAAGTTTTATATCCTTAGAGCAATAACATTAATGTTAACACACTTAAACAAGATATGCCGATTCATTGTCGTGAATAATGTCAAAATTTAAAAGGTTTTTAAACAAAGGTTTTAAACAAACACTTTAGAAACTGATTTATATATAACTTACCCGATCTCAGGCAGACCGTGAAAGTGTATATGCCGGGCCAGCGTGGCGCCGTAAACTTCAACTGAATCTCCTCCTTCTCGACCAGATTTGTTACATGGTAGGGGGCCGTTAGGAGTGTGCGCGATTTGCGATCGCAAATGTAGGTCCACCAGTATTCCTGCTTCTCCTCTGGAAAGTAGGGACAGTGGACGGTGTGCGATAGGCGTGACTTGCCCTCAAGACGTTCGCGTTTGTTTAGCTTCGCCTGCAGGCGTTCCCACTCCTCATCATCGTCATCGTCCAGAGATGAATTATTTTTGATCTGCTTCTCGTCATCTTCGCTGACCGAACCCGCGGCCGAGTCCACATCGCTATGATCGCCAGTTTCGGATTCTGCCTCCGAATTGGCGGCCTGCTCCTCTGACGTGGTCGTTGTCGTGGATGCCGTGGCAGCTGTATTGGCAATTGCCTTGGGCTGTGACTTCTTCTTTTGATTATTGGCGGGTTTCTTGCCGCCCTTTCCTTTGCCACCCTTGCGGGGCTTGGCCCAGGCCGAAGCCTTCTTCACTGGCACAACAGCGGCAGCAGCTGCCTCATCCTCATCACCAGCAGCCTCTTCGTTGGCTTCATCGTTAATGCCCTGCTTTTCGGGCGCCTTGGAATCACCAAACAGACTCTTCATATCCTTGCGCTCCAGCGTAACCGTAACGGTGACAATGGCCCCGGCTGTGACCACATTGGTGTTCTCATCGTCAATCACTTCGCAGCGTATGGAGAAGTCAATCAAAGGCATCTTACCGAGCACCTTCATTATATTCTCGTATTCAAAGTCCGTGAGATTCTTGAGCAGAGTGCGACTCTCCTCTGGCTTCAGTTGAGCGAACTGCTGTAGATTTTTGACGTGGCGTTTCTTGTTCATGAAGTACAAATGATCTTCGGTGAGATGCGGCAGCTGGAGCAGCGGGGATTTGAACTCCCACAGACCTTGAATGATCATCGGTGACATTTTCATGCAATTTTCAATGGTCTCAATGCTGGGCAGGCGGGGTACACGTCTGGCATAAGCCATCATGACCAACTGGTGGACACAGGAGACCATCTCTTGCACTAGATACGGACACTTCTTCACAATGAACTGACGATCGCGCTCCAGGGTCTCCTGGTTGAGTGGAATGCGTGTTAGATGGGCGTGCAGAATGGCACGCGCCTTAATGGAATACATGCGGCAGAGCGGATGCTCCTTGCACTTCTCATTCAGATTGGGTAGCTGGCGGATGAGCTGTGTAGAGAGCATAGAAATAAGACGAGGTCTGATAGTAAATGGCATTTCTTTTCACTTACCGCCGGCACCTCGTCGTTATCCGACTGCCGCTCCACCACCTGAGAATTGTGACGCTTGTCGAACTCCAAGCTGGCCGCCAGCACCATGAGAGCTCGCTTAAGCAACATGTGCGGGGTCTTGTGTATAAAATAGAAATACATTTGTGTGGTATCCAGCAGAACTTTGTCGCCGCTAAAGCGTATGGAGCGATACCACCAGACACCCACGGCCGAGGGCATGGCTACCATGAAGACCAGTCCATAGAGACCCAGCACCCATACGCTGTTCTCCTTCTCCACAATCCACGAGGGCAGTGCAATGCCAAAGGACATGGCACCGGGCCCATCCGGATTGCCATACTTTTCATAATTCTCCTTGGCCACGTCATCGGTTAGAGCCTGATAGGCTTTGCTCAGCATCATGAACGACTTCTCATCACCAGTCTCCTTGTCCGGATGCAGCACCTTTGAGAGCCGGTAGTAGGCCTTCTTTATCTCCGCCTGTGAGGCTGTGGGAGGCACATTCAAAATCTCAAAGGGATCAAAACTGGCCATCTCGTAGTCAAACTGTGAGACGCGATAGGTGAGGAAAAGCAGCAGGGCCCAGCCCAGCACAATCATCAGCTTGATGGTCCATGATTTGAGTGCACGGTATGGCTCGGCATTGGCCAAAATGGTTTTCTTTCTCTGACAGTCGGAACATTGGCATTCCTCTTTCACTTTGCTGAGATCTGCAACAACAAATTGGTAGTTAATTCCAAAATTGAAAGAGAAATGCTGAAAGAGACCAAAACACAAGTGCGTGCAAGAGAGATGTAAGTGGTAAGTGTGTAAGAGTGTGAGTGACTACGTTTACACGATATCCCAGATCGTGATATCTTTTTTTACATTCGGGCCTGTTCCGAATTCCGGTAACGATTGCTGTTCCGAATTCCGAAAATCGACAAGAATTGTCGTTTTCAAAGCGTGCGCCTATTTAAAGCATTAAAATACTTCCCTAATATGATTAACTAAAAATTCAAAATTAGTTGAACATTTTTAAGATCGTTTAACATCATTACTTAAACTGTTTAAAGTTGAAGAATAATTTAATAGAATTTTTTTATAAACTATAAAAAATTGCATGAAAAGCAAAACCGAGCGGCCGCGACCAAACCGAGCTGTTCTGAATTCCTTTTAGTCGATTTCGACCTTCAATCGGCGGCTGCTAGGGTTGCTGCATATGAATTTTTTTAATCGGACAGCACTTTTTCTATTTCACTTAGCTATGTTTAACCATATTTGATATGACATATGCAAAAGTAATATTTAAATACTTGTTTGAGTAAAAATAAATGCATTTAAAGCAGTGGTGTCCAAACTCACACACAATCACCAAACTTGCCAACCACGCGTGGCTGCATTTTCAAAATTTGGACATCGCTGATTTAAAGGTTAAATAAAAGCTTAATAAATTTTAATTATAGATGATGACAACTCTGGCTGCCGACGATATACACAAACACGTGCAGGCCAGCCAGTCAGCTGTTTTCGAAACCGAGTTCGAAAAGTCGAAACGTAACCAAATCGTTCGGAACTGGGAACAGCAACGTAAAACGTTCGTTTTCGTTTTGTTTTTACTTTTTGAAAACGTTCGGAATTCGGAACAGGCCTGATTATTCCAAAAGCGCCATAGCTAATAGATATTTTATGTCACAATTTGTGTTTAAGAAACTTCGCCAACGACTTTAATACCTTAAAGTTGGATTATATTCTGGTTCTGGTAAATTAAAGAAATTTGAAGAAAAATTCTATATTTTTAGCTTCAGTCTGAGGAGCTTTGAATTATATTAAAAAGTGCTCACTTGTGTTCACACGGTTTGACGCATGACATGAGACAAGACATAAAAGACATTAAGTCATCATGAGTCATACAGTTCTGAACCGAACCACACCTGGTTCGGTTTCAATTTGTGTTGTGTTCTTACGCAAATGCTGAACCGAACCACAAATAGCAAATGAAATCGGTTCGGTTCAATTTCATCGACCAGTTTGAAGACGAAGATATTTTATTTGCTTACTTTTGCTATGCTATACGACAATTCGTTTTCAGCAATTTCTAAATCTAGTTGATAAACACCGTGTTAGAAGTTCTATTGCATATTTATTTATTTAAATTGAGATTCGTGGTTGCATAAGTGTCCAGTTCTTGTATCCTATATAGCTGCCATGAATCAAAATTTATCAAAATTTACGAAAATTTAAGTATCAAGGTTTTTAGCCAAAAGTTTTGGTACAAATCTTGGTTCGTTCCATGATACAACCAGATAAGGTATGCCGTACATTCAGAAATATGGACTGATAGCTTTTGCTTAATGAGCCAGAGAGAGAGAGAGAGAGAGAAAGTAAGTAAGAGCGAGAGTGCCAGTAGAATTCATACATTTAAATCAGGCCTGACCAAATAGAGAGCACCGAAAACTATGTCTGTCCCTCTCTGACACTCAGTGATGATTGAGTTCGGGCCCAGGGGCCAAGGCTGGCCAGGACTGATTTATATCAGGGTTTGTCAAGAAGATTGAGGACAAATAGGAAGAGTGCATTGGCGTGCGAAAAAAGCGACAAAACTAGCTCTGACCTGCCCTCATCGACATCTGGCCTGCGACTAAAAGCAGAGCGCGTTTCCACCTGCGGGACATCTTACGGAGTTAAATACTTTAACTCGACAAAAGCAAGAATATAGGCTCATGGTTTTCACTACCTATTAATAAAAAGCACGAGTCCAATAGTGAAGAAGGCTGTGACTATATTTCTGCGGTTTCCGACTATGGACCATATTTCGGGCGTCTTTACTCCGTCTTTACTGACACATATACTGTTTATTGTTACATATATATATGCGCAAACTTAATATATTCGGTGTAACTTCGATACAGAGTATAAAAATATAGACATAATTACACCGAGGTTAGGTTTTGGTTCAAATTAACTCATAACAGGATAAACTGACTAAGTATATTGCTAAGTAAAACAACAGCAAAATTTAACAAAGACTCTTAGATTTCCTATAGAAATTACAAAGTACGCCAAAAATGAAGTAAAAATGAAGCACAATGGAAATGCCTACTGCTCAGTTTGAGTGCGTATACAGGGTGTCCAGAAACTTTTCATCAGAACTTTAATACATGATAGGAGTTATCAATAGAAAAATTTTTTTCTTTTACATCATGGGTCTAAGTGGCTTCGTTTCCAAGTTATTTCGTCTCAAAATAAAATGCAGTTTTTTATTCTAAACAAAAATTTCGGTGAAATAGCTTTAAAAAAATTAATTTTATGGAATTTATTTGACATTTTCCAAATTCAAGGAAAGTCTGTAGAGTGATATTTTAGAGTAATAACTTGTGTTGCTATGAAATTCTTTAAAGTCGAGTACCCGGGTTGCGTGTTTTATTACGGCAAAGCAAACGGCAACGCAATGAGTGCTCAACGAATGTATGCGGAAGCCTATCCACAGAGGCGGCTTCCTCATCATAACGTGTTTTCCGGTACTTTTTAAAAACTTCGTGCATCGAATATTTGCATTTTCTCCGAGACGTAAATCGAAAGCGGGTCCACTTAGACCCATGATGTAAAAGAAGAAAATATTTCTATTGACAACAGCTATCATGTATTAAAGTTCTGACGAAAAGTTTCTGGACACCCTGTATACTGCGTACTTCTCCTAATGCTTCAGCGTACGTATACGTATTATAACTTTTGCGTCAACGTACTACGCATACTCAGTTTTTTTTTGTAATGCTTAGTGTGCGTATGCGTATTCACTATTTCTAATGCGTTTGCGTATTCAAAAAAATACGTACTACGCATTAATGACTACGCATTGCAGTTCTCTGCCACACACCAAATTTCCAGTTTATAGTTTAAGTAAATTTTAAAATTTGGTTAACGTCTAACACTCACATCATAAGCCTTCAGACCACTTTTCCCAAATTGTGTGGACCTGAACCATTTTTGTAGTGGTTCAATTGGATGGTTCGAAGCTTGGAGAATGTCTTGCTTCATTTCATTTTATTTCAAATTTTGGGTTCTTAGCTTAAATAACTTCTGAGACAGGCTAAATTTAACCGGTTCCATTTTGAACACTTCGAAACCGGTTCGACTCAAATTTCACTTCACATTTTTAACCCACAGACCAAATAGAACAAGTGTCTCAAAATGCCAACATTTATAACCGGGTTTGAACCATAATTCAACTCCACAGTTCTAATCTACAGACCAAATTTCAAGTTCGTAGCTTAAACAACTTTTGAGATATAGCTCTGATCCACTTTTTAACCGGTTCCATATTGGAACATTTTTTTAGTAATCATAATTGTAACTTGGAGTGGCCGGGTGGCTCAGCGGCTAGAGTGCGCGACCGATGTGTATGAGGTCGTGGGTTCGATCCCGCCTCGGAACAACTAATGAAATGTTTTTTACTTTGAATAAAACTTTACACCCGGCCACACCTCTTTGCTGTTGGCGCCAGCATTGCAGTAATTAGCCATGAAAAGCTTCTCAAACTGCCGTTCGGATTCGGCGTTAAACTGTAGGTCCCTTTCTCTTGTGCTAAAATTAGAAGCGCACAAGCCAAGAGATTGAGAGAGGCTCGGCTTTGGCCCTTTCGGGCTGTGTCATCTTGACAAGCTAATTTTTCTTAATTGTAACTTAAAATTACGATTTTTCAATGATTATTTCAAATTGTAATTACTTTTACAATTACTTGAATAATTGTACCTGTAAACGGGGATTATTGAGTAATTGTGCTTGAAAAGTTGAAAATTTTTGAGTTGAGAACAAGTCTAATATCGATATATTTGACCGATTTTTATCAAAATATGTTAGAAGTTTCAAAAAGCAGACAAGATCTAAAAAGTGTAAAATTTGTCACAATTTTTCAGTTGGTTTTTCAGCGAAATAGATTAATCAAAGATCAAAGTTGTCAGATCTTAAAAAAATATTGTCAAATTCGTAAGAAATAATTTTTAAACATATATAAATAACATCGTTTGCTCAAATTGCGTTTAGATGTGTCGTGTAAACGTGGGAAGTTTTTGTGTCCCAAATTGTAAAGTGAGCTCGACTTGATATTCTTGTTGTTGTTGTAATCGTAGCTTTCACCAATACGAAGACGCTACGTTGACTTTGCGTTGTTGTTAGAATAAATTATTGGAACGTGTCCATTTGCAGCGGGGGGAAAGGAAAACACATGAACGATAAGTGGGGAAAAGCACTCTCACACACACACACACATATACACGCATACCATTGCAAGTGCAGGTGGCGAGCAGATTATAATCAGCAACACTAACCTTCTTTCTTTTTACGTGGCCAATAGTAAATCGTTGTTGGTATTAATATTAACGCTAAGAACGATAACACAAAGTAGTAGAACGTTCCACCGCTTTCATCATATTGAAACTTTTGACCCGCCATCGATATTTACAAAGATAATCAAGAGCGTGGGTTCGTTTCAGTAATTGTTGTTGTTGCTGCTGGTCTGGTGTGGCCTGGCCTTTTTTTCTTTTCCTTGCGGCGGCAGCTCGGCAGCCAGCTGATGTTGACGCTGGCAGTTTATTGCCGGTCGCCTCTGAATTTATGTATGTATTTGATGTAACTCGATGGATACGGGATTTGGGCTAGAGGAACTGCTGTCGGCACTGTCAAAATTGTACGATTTTTACGCCGAGAATTTAAAAACCAAACCTATGTAAATACACCCGACGTAGTGTAGTGTGGCCAGTTGTTTGAAATAAAGTTGACACGTAGGCAGTGTGACCCAAGCACTCAACGGAAAAATACTAAAGACTCACCACTTATCGATACCGACCAGTGTTGGTAGTTTAGCTTTAAGAACAACATTCATAAACAATTCATAACTTCTATCAAGAAAATGTTTTATATGTACATCAGACCTGACCTTTACCCTAAAAATGTGAATGAACCTCGTCCACCACACGTTTATGCAAAATTCTCGTAAGCCTGACCCTCTGGGGGAAAACGTAAGATTTATTTGAGTTCGGCGTGTGAAAGTACATTAGGAATGTTTGCTATCTTCTCTGAATAAATAGTTGACTTTTTTGTAAACTTGTGTAATCGAATTTAAAGTTTCGACTATTAAAAACTATTTTTAATAGTTTCAAACATGGATTTGATGCACTTGAGCTTTAGCTTTCACCGAATATAAAAGTAATCAAAATCGATGAAGGTATTCTCTAGAAATTTCCTTAAAAATTATAAGAAAACATTTTATTTTGAAAAACTGCTTATTTTCAGAAAAACTAAATTAAGAACTGGGCGATATTGTGAAGCTACCATTTTTCAAAAAAAAATTATTTTGCTTAAGCTGTATTTTCTCTTGTTTGAGATATCAGACAATTGTAATTGTCAATCTGGGAAGACCAAGAATATATATACATCAGAAGCTGAATGAGAAGAAGGCTATCTGAGTTCTCATATCAGTTTTTTAACAGCAAGCTCACAGTAAACTGAGGCATTTTTCAGGAACATCATACAAGTGAAAATACAGCTTTATTTCTTTAATTAGTTTTGAAATTCTGCATGTTTTTGGCCTTAGCAGTCTCAAGGTCAGGGAGAAATTATAATTCAATAATTCTCAAGAAATCAACCACAAATGATATGGACACAAGCAGGTTAAGGTTTCCCAGACATCATCACGTTTCTTCTAGTACCAATCTAGACTCGTCAGTGAGTTGCTAACTGCTTTCCACACCAACAGCCATTATCAATTGCCTATATAAACTAATGAAGCTGTAGCTATTAATAGCAACAAGTGAATTGGAGATAAAGACATTTCACTGTCCTTACGATTCACAAGTTCAAATTCGGCCACTTCAATAGTTTATATTGCTGACGTTTTGGCTATTTAATAGCAAATCTAGCCTTTTAGCGCAAAAAAGCTAGCGAGCGAATGGTGTAAAAGTGACTTGAATATTAGTCAGGGATTTCACCCGAATATCTTCTATCAAAAAGTACATTAAGAACATTCAGTGAATGTTTTAAGATGCAGTCAATCGATTCACATACAAGTATTAGCTTTCCTCTCTGCTTTGGCAACTCTGCTCTAAAGTGGCCGATTAACGATATATGTATGTAAGTCTTTGCCGATAAATCAATATCGATTACAACTTTACGGCTGCTGTAAAGATAATGGCGCAGCTGCACTGGATGATCAATATAACCTCAATATACCTCAATTAATAACGTCCAGTTAAGGTTGTGATTAGGAAGTAAGAAATTGCCATGGCAGAGGCTAACAACAATCAGGCTCAAACCGCCCGACAAGTGCAGCAAAACTTGGCCGAGTCGCTGGGTTTTGCTGAAGATACTATATGGGATCTGTAAGTATTGCGCAGTTAACTTGCTGATAACCTGCTAATGTTGATGTCATCACCCATAAGCTTATCTGAGGCCCAAGGCGATATTTTGAGGAGCAAACTAAAGGAGCTAATCCGCGATCCAGAAGTGCCTACAGAGATACCGATACTACCAAGTGAGACCGACGAAGAGAAGCAATTGCGAGAGAAGAACGAGATAGAATTGCGAGAGAAGAACGAGAAACAGATTCGCGTCAACGAAAGACTTCGAGAGACGATTTTCAATGCGGTGTGGGATCAGCGTAAGAAACAGAAACCGCATGAGAAGCATTCAAATCCATGACTCATATTCCGATTTTTGCTTACTCCTAGGCAAATACACCAACCGCCAGTCGCTTTCCTCGATCATTTATGTTTTGGTTATCTCTACTGAAACCGATGCCAATCTAGCGGAGGACTGCAGCTCATGGTCATGTCATCCCGTTGTTCGCACACGCCGTTGTGTTAGTAAGTTGCTGTGCCCACACTCTACTTGTGAATGTCGCTCTAAATCTTTAAAATCTCCCCACATAGCCGGAAGTACTGGCCTCAGTGGCGACAGCTCCAACTGTTGTATGATCTTTGTGGACGAGAATGGACGTGTGTATCAGAATTGGTCGTCATATGTGACGGAAAATGAGCTGCCCGCTGGCATTATGGTGGCACCCCATCGTGGTGTCTACAAAATTATTGATGGCCGCGTTAAGTTGGACAAATATGCAACGCCGGCGTCCTCAACCAAGCGACAGGTGTTGGGCGTGCTGGACACAACCACGGCAATTGGTGGATTTGCAGCTGCCTGCGTTCCAGTAGCGGCTCTACTCACTCTGCCTGTTTCTGGACCAATTATGGCAGTGGCTGGAGCTGTGGGCCTGGCCTCAGCCGGTTATGCCACGGCTCGTTCTGGTGCCCAACTAGTGGATCGCAGTCAGCATGAGCAGACAATTAATGTAACAGATCGTGCGGCTCGTGGGCATTGGTTGGGTGTATTGGCAGGAGCTGTTGGACTAGGTGCGGCTGGAGCCACAACTGCCTTGACAGCGGCCACAGCTGCCGGCCGTGAAGTGAGCGTGGTGAGTGAAGATTTGCTTTGAGGAATCTCAAACCTATCAAGAATCTATAACATACTCTTTTCCAACAGATCACCCAATTGACAGTGAACGGGATGAACATTTCCTCGATAGTTATATCGGGCACTGGTGTGGCCAATGGAGTGCTCGACTTGATTCTGGTAGGTACTCAAACCTCCAACTTATTTTAAACTTGCTAAGCAGCGCCAAATTGTCTGTTCCCTTATATAGAAACGTCTTGATGGCGATGATGTATCCGCCATGGATGTCTTACAGCTGTCCGCTTCATTGGTTCTGTTTACTCACAGTGTATACAATTTCCGTCTGGCATCGACCATTATCAATGAGACGGCCAACAGTCAGATAGCCAGCTACCGCGAGACTTTAAGTAATCGCCAGCGGTAAACAGTTTCCCATCAATCTATCAAATTCCCACTCACCCTGTTCTCCTTACATTTATAGACGTTCCTTTGACAAGGTCTCCAAGGAGACCATACGCATTCGAGGCCAGACTCGCGGCAAGCTGGACATCATCCGCAATGTGAATGAGGTTCCTTCCAAACAGCAATTCAACGATCTTTACAAGATTAACAAACAGCTGAACCAAAAAGGTGTAAGGCCTGCCTTTGCATCAGATGGCACGGGCATTGTGCTGAACGACGAGGTGCCAACCAGTGCTGCAGATTTGCGGGCTAACGTTCAACACAATGTGGGCGCTGATATTTTGGGTCAGGTGACCCAGCCGTTGCCGGCCACTCATGAGGCTGGCACAGGGGCAGCTCGTGACAGCAACTTATTAAATCGCTTGATTGGACCTAATCCAACAGTCCTCGATGGACCAGAGCCCAGAAACTATGCAATGGGAGCGTATGTGTTACAGCTTAGCTCCATAGTGGTTAAGGGTGTAACCTTCCTGCTGGCCGAGTATGGAGAAACTATGTTCGGTCACATTGTCAACGCTGAGAGCTTTGAGAATCTAATCACCAGCATGGCCGATCTTTTGGAACCAGAAATTTTCAACTACATACTAAACATAACGCACAACTTTATGGACATCATGTTGGAGGAGTTAACTACGGTGCTAAAATTCTTCATATCCACGGAATCGGTGCTATATAGGATTCTTAAGCTGGTCTTGGACGATTATCGAAATTTGACCTTTGAGCAATTGAATGATCGCACCTTCGAAATTTTTTCAGCTGTGAAAGACTATTTTATGTCTTTAAATCCAAATGCCTTTACTGAATTGCTTAAGAAGTGTGAACATTGCGAGGGTTATTTCGGAATTTGTTCATTGTAAATTGGGCACAAAAAACCAAGTGATAAAATATTCCAAATGTAGATTTTACCGTTGTTTTTTACAGAGTAAGAAAAAGTTTTAACATGGCACAAAAAGCAAAAACGGAATTGAACATGACATGATTTATATTGAATGTTTCGCTTTTTTATTGTCACTTTTTAAATTTATACAATTAACAAAAAAAAAACACAGAGTTGTATTTATATTAATATATTTAATAAATAAAGTATAGCCGTTTCGGCCAACAATCATATTCATATTTTAGGTATGCAGTTTTAAAGTAGACCATCCGAAAGTAATTTTGAGAACTTATTTATAGTTCTACTTTTTGAATTACACGGTGTGACAGTCAAGAAATAGGGGAAAGTTAACTTCGCCTTGGCCGAAGTTTTGTATCCCCTTGCAGTTTGTTTTTCTAAATAAGACTACTTTTTGGAACTTACTTTTCTATGGGAGCTATACTATATAGATGCCAACGTAA